>CALNHX010000814.1:0-282259 GCA_940337035.1 Agriotes lineatus
GTTGAAGTAGGGCCTCTAAAATTGATGCTTCAAATAAGCCTTTAAATATAGCACAATGGGTGTATTTGCATGTACACTCAGAAAATGTGTTTGCGAAATTTGCAAACGCTGGCTTACTGCACTTTAACACGCTTCAAATTAACTTATACTTATATATTAACTTATGGTCCATTGTTGGACGTAGGCCTCTCCTAATGCATTCCATGTTGTCCTATGCTGTGCTTTATGGTGCCAGTCTTTTCCTTCTATTGCCTTTATTCACGTACTATACTTTCCAATCTAACAAACCCATGCAGCTATTAGAAGGGACTGCGTGCGATTGCTTTGTTAAATTTGCATGAGTTGACCATTCCCGCATCTCGCGTACAGAGTTTGTTTCTTGCAGCACTCGCGAAAACAAAAATTCAAAATACACGTCCAGCGCAGGACCGGCTCATATTAAATTTAATATTAGAATATAGGACAAACAACTTGGCTTATACATTCAAGCATGAAAATAAACATTATATGTAAGGGATTCAACTGGCCCGTTACATATAGCATAATTCTCGGCCTTTGTAAATCATAGGGATTAAATAACAAAACTATGTTTTAAATTCCAGACAAAATATATTCAAAATCCATCTTAGAAGTTAAATAAACTATTACGAAACTACATTTTTCTGAAAAAAATTAAGATATTTTTTCTCTTTGGCCACTTTCTGCCAATGACTTCTACTCTGAAGCTTTTTTTGCAATCCGTGTATGTAGTTAACCCGAAGAATTTTATTGAAAACCGAAGCCCTAAGAATGATTGCCAAACCCGAAGTTTTTGGGCCAAAATGACAGTGTTGGAAACCCTACAGTTCTAGATCAAAAAGAAACCTTACTAGGGAGATTCTTTCTAAATATGGTTTTCTGAAAACTACTAAATTTACATACAGCTAACCGCTCTTAGTTAAACTCTAGGAAATAATTTAGGGTATTTAGGCCCTATTAAATAATCGTATTTAAATAAATATATAACTGTGTAATAGTTGAATAGCAATTTATATTTTAATAGTTTATAAACTCTTGCGTTGCTTTCTTATTGACCCAAACCATGTAAAATTGGTCCATATTACGTAGAAAATCGTACGACACTCATTAATGACCAATAGAAAAATTAGTTCACGGGCCGTATCCAAGACAACAACAAAATTTCTTGGAAATTTTTTGTAGGTAGACATTACTTCTTTTTAGGGTTTGTGTCGTTACGATTTTCTTACCGAATCTCCATTCGAGCATTAATTCATATCCGTAAATTATTTTTCGTGCATTCACCAACGTCCTAATTTGCCCTCGCGTCCCGCTCGGGCAAATTAATACGACGTTGTTGGAACGCACTCAAAAAAATTTCCGGAAAGAATTAATGCTCTTATGAGATTATATGTGAATATTAATAAAAACATGTAATACGTCGCCAAGATTATTTTCAGGTAAAAATCATAGTGAAGAAATCTTAGTCTAGAAGAAGAAAAAATAAGGTTATGCTGCTTTATTGGTTGAAAATTGGGGATCTATCGACAAATATAACTCTTCTACATTTGAGAATGGGAGATCACAGAGTGAAAAAACTGTAAATCGGACTTCAAATTATTTAAAATAAGCAACTAATTTATATTTTCAAAGCCTAGGATGCTGCTAAAGTTGCAAGGAAATTATTTATCGTCACTCATAGGTTTGGAATATTTTAATAAATTCGCAGATTTTCTAATTCACAATTAACTTTTAAATTATTAATTAGGCAGAAATGTTATGCCTTGAACCTTTTGATTCCTGATGTCTCAGGAATCAACCATGCCTAATCTGTTATTAATAAACTCGATCTGCAGAACCGTTAGTGCTCTTCCGAGCTTTCTTTTAATGATGAGTATGTTTTCTAAAGCACTAAAAGAACCATGTGGACGTTTTAATAAATACCGTCAATCAAGTCCAGTTTTCCCAAACGTGGGGTAATTTGCTTGCAACATTTACATACAATTGAGACGAGGTGCCAAAATCCTTGGCCTTTGCATATAAAACTGAAGAATATTAAATTTTTAATGGAAATTAAGCCAGCATGGTTATGCAATTTCTTACTATTATATGAGAAGGATTGTTAAAAACTAACGCGTCTGTAACTAGATTTTTCCTACTAAATGCGATAATGTTTTTTGGGAACTCGCCGATGTAACCAAAAATTGCCTTTGTTCCACTTCCTGCCATTAAAAATCTTGTTATGTATTAAACTAACATTTAATATCGTTAAATTAGCGGAGTTGTATGCCGAATACAAGGAAATGTAGCCGGCTATGATCGGGAAACCACAGCAACCGCAGCTCTTGCTGTCACTCAAATTTCCTGATGGTTCTCAAGCTGGGGTTGCGCCATACTTGCAAATGCCCATGCAAATCAATTTGAGAAGGTTATAAAAGCGATTGCGTTGTGTGTTAGCTACTACTGTTACTAATAACATAACCAGTAGATTTTAAAAACAGCACAGAGAAATAGATATTAAATAGTAACAAACCCTGAAATAATAAACGAACTAGCTATTGTTGTGGTTGGTAATACAGTTCTATTCTTGAGCATTATGTTAGAAAATGGGTAACATTTCAATATGAGGTGCATTAGCAATTGTTAGGAAATTACTACAAAATGCAATCTTTACAGGTGAGTGACAATACTTACAGAAGTTTTCTAAAACAGTGATTCCCAAATGGTTTCACAAGGTGAAACCAGAGGTACCACGAGACGATTAGCGTAAAATCCAAAAAATATATATATACAAATTTATACATGTAAGGAATAAAAATTGTTATGTTTATTTATCTACTTCACTCCATCAAAATTCCTAGTGTGTTAAACTGAAGTATTCTAAAGAAACCAATTAAAAATTACTTAATCATTGTGAATTTTGCCCGTCGTCGTTTATATTATTTTGGCTACTAGGTGTAGCTTGTGACAAAATTGAATCAAAAGCAAAAATGCAATTGTGGATATCTTTGTCCAAGCCTTTACAACTTTTAGGATATGTTCACAGTCTAGGTTAACTCTATCTACTTGGGGATTTATTCTCCCTAGGCGAATTAGATAAACGATTCTAATTACTACTAAACAGAAGCAGAATGGGCGCCAGTTACGGTTTCGCGGCGACGCCAACTGGAATCTAACCAACTGTTCAAACAAACTTCACTTACCGTGCATGTAAACAAAAATTGATTAAATATACGCTGGAATCAAACAGCGACATTACCCTAACTGAGTTGCAGCCTTATTAGGTACCTACAAAAAGCTAAACCATTACGTAAATTACGTTACGCACATCGTAGAGGCCCCTCGAGAATGAAGCGCAGTTATAATTAAATCACCTTATCGTTCATAGCAATAAACGCCATGGTGCGCTATCAAAGCAATGGAATCTACTATTTTTAGAATTAAAAACAGTGCTATATGAATTCCGAAGTGCGCAAAAGAAGATCAATTCCCAACACCAAATAAATGATTCCAAGTTATAAAATTTTAAATTGACTTTGGCCAACAAGGCATATAACGTAGACGTCGCTGGTCGCTCTGAATTTAAAACAAACGCACTTTGTGGGTCCCTGATCATTGAAGATAGGTGTACACCGAACGGACAGAGACGCTTCGGGGGTTGCCACTGCGACGTTTACGTCAGAAACACAACAGATGAAATCGTTTGCATAACAACGACGGGAAATACAGATTGTAAAAGTGTAAAAGAAAGTCTAAAATCGCTCACAGAAGAAGGCAAATGAATTCCCCATGTTAAACCACGTGACATGTTGGTATTATCACATGCCTTAGATGTCGATAGGCCTCAAAAATTGTAGGTGAACTAATCGAACTCATAACTGAAATGTGCGGTAATTCTCAACCAGAACCCTGGATATTGAAGAGTGAAGTCCTTTTTCAAGTCCCGGCCTACGTCTTCAGTCTTAGGTTGTAGTAAAACGACTAACATCTTCAAGAAAGAACAACAAAAAATTTGCTGTACTTTGAAGTTAAACGCGCAGGAGACCCAATACAAACGTATTGTTAATTTTAAATTTTCAAAATACACCAAAAATTTACTAAAATTAATCTAGGTAATCTGATCTATACACAGGCGCTTAGAGAGACCTAATTCTAAGGGTACAACATTACTATATTTCAAAGAAATGAGCGTTGGAACCTACCAAAACGGCAAATTTCAAAACATTAGAAAAATGTGGCAAACCATTTTATATCGTTACATCTTGTTCGCACAAAAGAATTGTTGAATGTTTTCCACAACGCCCTTTTTATATGCAAAAATTACATTATAGATTAAGAAAAAATAGTTAATTACATTACAAGATGTCTAAGTCAATTTCACTGAGAAATGCCGCATCGTATAATTAATTGCGTTTTTTCTACTATTGACATAGTTTGAATCATGATTATAGTGATGGGCATAACCGGACAATTTTCATAACCGAATTATTTGCATTCGAATTATATTAATAACCGAATGATTACTTGAATAATCATTCGAATAAATTTTGGCTTTCGATTCGTTTCGATTTCGCCGGTTAGCCGGTTGGCGGTTTGCCGGTTAGCGGTTCACCGTTATCTGCATCGGCATCGTAACTTGCAGATAGCAGAGAAACTCAGTTAATCGTTAATTATAATAATTGTATAAATGATTTTTATTTTATTTCTAAGGAGTTTAAACCGTTGAGAATAGCTATATCAATACTAATCATAAAGAAATTATAAATACGCGAATACAAAATATCTATTGAATCTATTTTTAGTTCCTAAAATTCCCTAGTAGCCACCCTTCCCTTTTCGCTTGCACATCATACCGGTATATTTTAGAATCCATAATTTATCTGCGTTCAGCCTGCCGCGGTTCTAAGGATGCACACTTAAAATTTTAAACATCGAAATCCACTTCTTGTCTCACGTTCATATGATATGACGACGGATGGGCATCGACTGCTCCATTATTAAAAATTAAATATAAATCTGTTACAATATTGGAAAATCTTATTTCGCTTTCTGTTTATCCCTTATTATGCATAATCAACCGCGTTTCGAAGTAAAAATTTAGTCCGTTATAAATTAATACCAACACAGTTTCGGTAAATCTCATACTCAGCAGAGCGTTATCTTTAATAGGAACGGCCCCATAAATTTAACTGGTCGACTGGGAGTCTCAAATGTGTTAATAACATCAACAAGCAGCCGCGAGCCTCACTTGGGTCAATCAGTACAATCTGTCTTGCTTATGGTTATGAATCACGTATTATTTACAGAATTTCGAAAACTCGCAGGTCGCTGAGATACGACAGGTAGTACGTATCACGATGAGGTTATTTTTCATTCGAATACTTGGAACGAAAACCGAGTTACAGAGGTTATTTCAATAACCGGATAACCGGTTATTTTTCATTCGAATAAGCCCATCACTACATGATTATGATACAAGATTGGTAAGTGCATTTTACCAGGTCGAGAAAAAGTTACAAAGACGAGACCCGAAGAGTCGAGCTTTTCTAATTTTCGAGACCTGTTAGAAGCACTTAACGATCGACTATCGTATAATAATTTTCGTACAATCAAAGAACAATAATATTTTGTTATGTAATTTTTACTCACCGCACTTGTGTTGTAGAATGTACTTACCTCACGCTATTTTTCTAATTTCTATGGAAACCAGTGAGGTGTCGTATAATCAACTTACTCGATCTGTCAACAACGCTGGTAATTACATGAAAAAAACACGATCGTCCGAAAAGTGTTACAACAATTGTGCTCAATATGATCTGGTGAAACTGTCATGATGCACAAAACTATTAGAGTAACCATATAAAAAAAAAATAGTTGTTTGAATTTTCTTGTCACTATCACTTTTAAGGCCGGTTGCAGAAAGCAACGCTAAGTCTGGTGTTAGCTAACGCGACGTCAAAGTGAACAAAAACGAATCAAATCTAAAAGTGAACAAAAACGAATCAAATCTCAAATGTTTATGGTAACTAATACATTAGTAAACAAAATATGATGCGATTTTGTTCACTTTGACGCGACGTTAGCTAACACCAGACTTAACATTACTTTCTGCAACCGGCCCTTAATGTCAAATCGTAATTTTGAAGCGATTTCAAAAGGTTGTAAACCATCAACAACATACAGTGTGTCCGCGGATTGAGTTCACATAAGGTGTAAATGACAAAATTATTTTGAGTTAGATGCTAATATTCTCGGAATCACTCTTGCTTGTTCTCAAACTAAGATTTTGAGAAAATCAATCAAATTAATTAATATACAGGGTGTTTTTAGAATTGAGTTTTAAAAAATTGTTAAGAGCAAACTACAATTATTAGAAGAGATAACAAAAAAATGTATTAAGGAAAGTTGTTTAGAATTGAGAGTAATATCAGACTTTCAATTTTCAGACAAATCGGCCTACTTTGATTTATACAATTTTTTGGAGTTTTTATACCAACATACTTTTTATCGTGGCTGTAGGAGGCACTGTTACTGGTTCACGAACTAAGATGTTTAAAAAAACAATAGATCTCTTGACTCAAACAAAATTTGTCATTTACACCTTATGTGAACTCAATCCGCGGACACGCTGTATATAATCGTTCAATATCAACAATTATTTATACGAATCAATACATATTTTCTACGTCTAGTTTCTTAAATCTCGAAAACTATTACTTTATTGACCTATGCGCGTAAGTAGTATTTACGCGCTTAGCAACTAGTGACCTCGCACTTTTCTCTTGGCATTATATGTGCATTGCTAATTCTCATTTACGAAGTTGTTAGTAGAAAAATTATATTATTAATTAAACAAGAAGAATAGATAAAATTGCTTTAGGTTACGTCAACTTTCCTAAGATTAGGTTAGATATATTCTGTGTATGTTACGATAGGTTTAGCTTGAGTATATTCGTTTTACTGATAATATGTTTGCAACGATACACATTTTTCAAAATTTCTTGGCGTGTCATTTTACTTTTGTATCTACTTTTTAATGTAATTTTAAATAAAATGTGTTATTTTTATATTTTTAAGATACATCAAACGCTCTTAAAGCAATATTCAATTAAATTTGTTAAAGTCACAGCTCAGATTTTTTTTTAAGAAGAATTGTGGCTACCATTGGACAAATGGAACCCCTCAAATATCGATAAGCAGCTAGAGACGCATGAAAAGGTCCTCGAAAGACTATTTAAATAAATATTTTAAACATTGGTACCTATTGCACGTGTTACCCAAGATGGTTTTGGAAATCGTCAATTGTTATCAGTACTTATGCGAATTACTTAAACACGTGTACTAAATATTATCCGTTTCATTAATTTTTATTTCTTCAACCAACTCAAATGCAAAACTTTTTAAAACATCTTGTATATTTTGTAGTTTTCTGTTTCAGATTTTTTTAAAAGCCTTTTCAAACGTGTATTGTGTAATTTGTTGCAATTTGATATCCTTAACTATCAATTGTCTGAGCAACTGTTTTTATTAAGTGTCAAGACCAATACCAACACATTTCTCCAAAACCAATATCAGTACTTACGCAAATCTCGTGAACGTCAAATATATGCAACTCCCTTGCTTTTTTTTAAATCCGACAATACGTTTTTTCGTGTGTGCGATCTCCACTCTATTATCGTCTTCATCGTTCATCTTCGTATTGTGAAAAGTGCCCCGCCCATCTTCACTTTACTTTTGCAATTCTGTAAGCATCGTCAGTGATTTCTGTAGAATTTTTAATTCACTGGTAATTTTCCTGTCGCCGAGAATAATATTTTACTCTTCGTGCAACTTTCTTCGCCTGAACTGTTTTGCTTATTGTTATTTATCATCCTATAAATATATATTCTAGGACCTCGTCAATGTATGTGTCTCTTACTTTTATTTTAGTTGGTAATAAAATGAATGTCTTTCTATTTGGAAAAATATTATTGGCATTGTCATCAAAGAGATCTACGCCGCATGACGCCCAGTTTCACCAACCGATAATAACCAACATTATCTCAAAAGTTGTCTTATGCCAATTTGGAATGTCATATCGAATACCATCCAAATCGATCCAAGCGTTCTAGGCAAATTCTTTAAAACAAACATTTGAAGTTAGCTCAGTTTTTACTACTTTTTCCAGGTACCATGCCCGCCGACGCTTACTATTGGAACTCCGTCGACTTCGGCAGCGACGAGTCGGTCTCCAGCGCGGTGCCGCGGCCCTACGTGGACCCCTGGGACCTGGAGAACTACGCGTACATCCGCGACCACCTGGACTCGCTGGAGGTGAGCTCGGAGCCCAGCAGCTTCGGCGAGCCAGCGGAGGCGTCCTCTTTCTACTACGCCCCCGCGCCCGCCCGCTCTTCGCCGAAAGAGCGGAAGAAGTACGACTCCCTACTGGAGTCCGACTACGGCACCGCCAAGTACGCCGAGATCGAAGACGTCTACGGCGAGCTGGTGCACCAGATTCCGCGCCAGCGCGTCCGCGAAACCAGGAAGCCCCCTGTCGAAGACGTCTACGGAATCGCCAACTTCGGGCTCGAATCTGGTGAGTTGCTAGTGGTTGTTTGGCATGGTGATATAAGATTGGTTGCATCTGTGACTGGATTTTCGGGTTAGCGAGGTGCAATGTGCATTCCTGGGGATGTCTTCACTGGGTCGGCTATTTCGTGTTTAAAATCACGATCGCAATTTGCGACATCTAAGTAAATGCCAGTGGATTGGTTGCGGAATTGGGAAAATGCAAGATTCTTCTGCTATAAATTTAAATTAAATGTCGTTAAAATATTTTAGATGCCGGACAGTATACGGGTATATTAACTACTTTCTAAGATACCAAACCATTTTAATTGACAAGGCGCGTCTGATTATTTCTCTAAAGTTAACTCTTGACTTTTTGCGTCATTTTGAAGGCTGCATTAAGAGAAATTCAAAAATACATTATTTCCATAGTCCAATAAAAGTACGACCACTGGTAGCAGCAAAGTCCAGTAAACACTGTAAAAATATTGTTTCAGAACATAAGTTAACCTCTATAATTTCTGAATCTACATATTAAATAAATAGATGGATACGATCTTTAGACTGTGAAATAAAAACTGCAGATTTTTGCAAATTTTTCTCGATTCATATCCCTTTAGTAATTATTTGACTAAACTGAGTACCAAAATATTAACATTTATGTCCTCTCCATTTGATATGATGCATGGACACTGCATTTTGTAAATATTTTTGATTTGTGAAATCTTTAATTTCTCAAGTAGAGTTAGGGTTACCAGTCGTCATTTCGGTAGGGCAATCTCACATTCTTGTTGAATATCTCTACCAGCTTAGACCACAAGGTTTTTGAAAAATTAGCTGCGCAATTTCGAGCGAAAAGGAGAAAGAAATGCAATCTCGCATTAAGTGTTAGTGTTTACTGCACTCATCGCTAATTGTAAAAACCTGTAAGGCTTCCGAAAGTACTGTACAGAATTTTTTAAATCAATTTAAAACAATATTTCTCCATATTTGTAGAGCAGTTTCAGTTGCCGAAAATATTCACAAAACATTATCATGGATTATTTGGCAAAGTTGCGATAATTTTGCAACAGGTATGATGAATTTTCAAGGAATTTGAAATAAATTCATCGACCATTTTTTACCAAGTTTTCAGTATGTTTTTATTAAGATTGAAGTTGAATTTACAAAAAGTAGTAAATTTTCAACGACATTTGTACTTATTATATTGCACCTAACAATATACTTTTAAAGAATTCTTAGCTAATTTACGGCAAATTTCGAATAAACTTTCATGAAGTCTCCAGTGTTTTTGTAAATATATTTGTAGAAAAATTTTCAAGAATTGTTATTTGCGGCAAACTGTTTAGCATGCTTGCAGCAAAATTTCAACAAGTACCAATCCAATGAATTGTCAATAAATTTGCAATAGATCTTTATTAAGTTTTCAAGAATTTTTTTGCAACTTTACAATGCAGTTTCACTAAGTTGGCAGCAAATGGTCAGTAAGTTAAACACAATCAAAAATTTGCAATAAATGTTTTGCAAAGTTGCTATAAATCCTGCAACCGATTGACTGAATTTTCAGAATATTAGCCACAAATTAGTGGTAAACTTCTACCAAATTTGCAGTATTATTTTAGCGTGATTGAAGTCAAAACTAATAAAACTTTCAGCATTTTTTTACAAAATTGCATTGTATTTTCAGTAAATTGTTTGATTTCAGTAAATTTCCAACCAGTTTGTAGGTAATTTTCGCCAAATTTCAAGTACTTTCTATTACAATCTCGCATTAAGTGTTAGTACAAACAGCTGACACTAACATCCCAACCCTGCCAGTGGCCGTCTACCACTCTAACACAGTCTACCAACAAGTGCAGCGCAGCAACCACATTTCTCTCACGAAATATTATTCATGTCAGAGACAAATACAATCCGACGTTCCGTTAGTAACACGCTAATTAATATTTACTTATAATTTACAATTTCACAAAGGGCCAGAATCACACAGACTAGCACATTTTCCTTATTTAAAAACTGAGAAAATAAGGCAACAAATCCCTCCCGCCCGTCTCCCTCACAACCGCATCCCGAATTCTCTTTAAAAATACAATCGACCAGTAGAAAGTCTCCAAACAGCGAATTTCACACAAATATTGATTTTAAGACTTTTCTGATACTTATAACGCTTTCCCCCAAATCCATCTAGGCCATAAAATTCTTAAAAACCCACAAAATTCGATTTTTTTATGTTTATGCGAACATTCAATTTGCTACAAACGCATCTCATCTTTACAGCCCTGTAACTTCGCCCCCGTGCATCGCAGACCTCAAAAAACAGCCACTACGATGAGCGTTGGTTCATCCTCTTTCCAACTAGCCTCAAATCACTTTTCAAGAAGTATGCGATGTAACAGCACCGAACGCTTACGTGTCCAAAAAATCGTTTTAACCCCCGTATTTTCGCCCCCTCGAATCTTACATTTTCGCAACTCTTCCAAGAAATTCGCTCTTGACAAGATCTTCAAAATGACACCAACCACATTCACCTGCAATACGTACAACTTGCTAACATTCACGAAAACTGCGCACTTTCTAAGCTTGACACAAATCGCTACTGGAGCCCAGTATTACCGTCACACTTCCAATTCGTTAAAAATTTTCAATGTTAAAAGTTATATACTGTTTGAGGCTTTCGCGGTTACTCAAATTATTCTTCTTAACATAGAATTTCGGTTTAGACAGCGTAGTATTTGTATATGAACACTCAGCATTTTCTGGCTTAGTGTGCCTTGCACCTTGTGAAGTCTAGCAAAAACCCGCGCGATGGTCATGCTCTTTGGTGGCTCGTGTTGTTTGAGTATTTTGAGAACGAGGATACTTAGGCAGATTTTGCCGTTTTGCTGTTTGTGCATCCATATTCACTAACGTTTCGCAAGACCTTGCAGCTTGCATCATCAGAGTGAAAGTTTTTGCTCGACTTCACAAGGTGCAAGGCACATTAAGCTAGGAAATTCTGGGTGTTCATATACAAATACTACTCGGTCTAAGCCGAAATTCTATGTTATGAAAAATAATTTTAAACGTGTTATAATAATGTCTAATAATAATCAATGTATAAAAAATAAACAAAAAACCAAAATTTTTGTTTTTTTGAACAAGTAAAGTGTTTTTTTAAATATTATTCAGCATAGGAATATGCAACTTCGCTCCAATGTTACCGATCTCGTATCTCTTACCATTTTCAACCTTTCAATGGTAAGGATAATTAAATAACCCTGTATATGTACAGCATGTTTTCAGTACTACTGTAGTAAATTTATTTCAATATTTATTGAGTTTGTAACAAACTCTTTAGCAAAATTGCAGCTTATTCCAACATTTTAGTTTCGGCTATGCTGCAGCAGGTCTTTCTAGTAAATTCGTGGAAAAGTTCATAAAGTTTACAGTAACTTTTAAAAAAAATTAAAATTGATTTTCAACCAGATTACATAAAAATATTTTAGTGTTTCGATTAACAATTGTTAGCAAGTTTGCAACTTTTCATTAAGGCAAGTTAGAAAGTGCTTGAAAATACGATCGTCCTTAAATTGATTGTACATTTTCATGAAAACAATTTAAACATAATAACAGCTTCTAAACTGGTTTCATTGATCACATGTTGTTTAAATGATTTCGAATTTCGTTTGTAACACTTTATTCATACTTCAAGAGACGTTCAATTTCGTGAAAATATACTTTCAATTGATATGAAAAGTACTTTAAGCTTCCTCAAAACGTTAAATAGCCAAATCTTGAATAATCGCTTAAGTTTGGTTTGTACGATTTTTAATCTTGTTAAGACGACTGTTAATATTGCTATAATCTTCTAAAAATGAGTTTAATTCTCGTTAAAACGACGTAAAAAAATTGATTTTATTAAAGCGAGAGTTTTACTATAGCTAAAAGGACTTTTAGTACTGTTTATCTAGTGAACGTGAGTAGTGATCTCGTCAAAGTACTTCTAGGATCGTTAAAAGGATTTTTGATTTCGTTAAAAAGTCTTATTAATCTCGTCCAAGCGAGCATTTACTCTCGTTAAAACCACTTTTAATTGCCTTAAAAAGTTTTATTAATCTCGTTAAGGCGGGTTTTACTCTAGTTAAAAGAACTTTTAAAATTGTTAATTTTGCGAAAGTCAGTATTAATCTCGTTTAAAAGACTTTTATGTCGTTAGAAGAATTTTTGATTTTCTTAAAAAGTATTATTAATCTCGCGAAAACAAGTTTTTAATCTCCAAAGAAGAACTTTTAATTTCATTAACTTATTTTTATTCTCAATAGAGCCAGTTGTACTCTCGTTAAAAGGATGTTTAATATCCAAAAAGGTTTTATTAATCTCGTGAAAGAGAGTTTTAGTTTCGTTAAATGAATTTTAGATTTCATTAAAAATGTATTATTAATATCATGAAAGTGAGTTTTAATCTCATTACAAGGACTTTATTCTCTTAAAATAAGTAATAGTCTATATTTCCCCCATTTTTTCATTTATTTTGTTTAAATGATCTTCAACTCTGTTAAAATAACTTTAGTCTAGCTATAGCAGGCACAGTTTAATAGACTTTCATCTTGTTTAAACCATTAAAGGTTTACTTAAACCTTATTTAATTTTCATCGACACTTGCTTAAGACTAACCTGCTTTTAAGGCAGCTGAATGATAAAAATTAGCATTAGCATTAAGAAGGGAAGTAGCGCGACTTTTCGAAAGAAAGTAAACTTTTTAGAAATATTTAAATCGATTACAGAACATCAAAGTATTAATCAGTTTTCGATTATTACCTAGTTTACACCAACTTTCCAGCAAGTAGGTTTCTGAAAAAGTTTGCAGCAACACATTTTCAACAAAATTCCAAGAAAATCTTAGTAAGTTGGCAGCTAATTTTCAACAAGTCTTCAGTAAGCTCCCAAGCAATCTATAGCAGTTTTCAACAAATTGTGAGAAACTAACTAATCCTGACAGCAACGAAGCACTGTCCTGCTTTGAAATAGTAATACAAATCCGACAATTCTAAGCACAGTAAAATCTTGCAAATAAAGATGCAAATCTAAGGAATAATTTTGAATAGCAACATTAATAAACGTCTGCAATAGAGGAAGTCGGAAAGAATCAAATTTAAGAAGCCGCGAGGAAGTCCGAAGTTTAAAATATTTAAATAGTCGGATGCTTAATAAAGAACGTGAAATAATTATGCATATAGAAAGCGAAATAAATTAGCGAGCTGGTGAATCCATGCATACAAAAAAAGATTAAAACATTATAATTTAAAACAGTTGAAAGTGTTTCCGAACACAGGAAGAATGAACAGCTAACGCTCTCATAAAATTATCTTGGGGGCAGAAAGGTCACACAAAGCCATAACGTTTATGTTTCTTTTTCATTTTTCTTCTTGCACCGCATACGAATAAAACATGGGTTAAGCGAGTTTCTACGAAGCAGAACTTTTGCTTTCATAACAGAATGCATTCCTTGCATTCAAACGAAAGTTATTGAATATTAATATCCGCAACGAGACTATAAATTCCGCGCAGTGTCTATCAATTAGCACAAAGCAACGCCCTTATTACCTAACTGCATTTCTGCAACTATGCAGCTTTGGGCCTTGCTCGCGTTGCATAAACCGCGCTTTTTGTCCGGCGTTGAATAATCACCGATTATGGCAACAATATTTCATTCTCGACCGACTTCCCGTTCGGCGGCTTCTGCGATTCTCCTCCGCCCTGTTCCAGTTCTGCGGAAAAGAAGTGTCCGAAGCAATAATCGCACTATTATTTGACATGCTTTCTAACTTGCGACGTAATTAATTGTTGTGAAATATTTCCGCTATTAGGCATGACTAAATAATCAATAAATTGCCATCCGCCGGTGCGATTCGAAGATTATTAGTTTCATATCCTTGCAAGAGCTTCCTTCGGAAAGTCATGTAATCGCCCACGATTGCTACTAACTATTGCTTCCTTTCTCAATGCTAATGCGATTGTAATGGGGCACCAAGTTCGAAGATTATTGCTGTCATTCGGCTACCTATATAGCGAGGTTAATCTTAAAGTGGTGTTGCTGAAAACCGAATAAGGTTTATGCAACCTGTTAGACCGTTTTAACAACATATAATATAATTTAAAAGTATTTTTTAGCAAAATTAAAAATATTACTAACCAAACTTAGTCATTTAAACAAGATTTAACGATTTAATAACTTCAACCAAAAAATTTGTCATTAATTTGTAATGAGACCAAACTCGCTTTAACAAGATTAATAGCTTTTCAACGAAATTCCTTTTAACGAAATGAAACCAAACTTACTCATTTAAACAACGTTTGGCTATTTGCAATTTTAACAAGTTGCAAAATCGTTTAAGCGAAAGAATAGTTATTTTTAACAAAATTAACACTCACTTAAACGAGATTGATAAAATATTTTACGAAATTAAAAGTCCTTTTAACGAAATTCATTCAAACTTTAGTCATTCAAACAAAATTTTGATGAGTTGTAAAATCGTGACGGTTGTTTTTCACGAGAATAAAGCTCGCTTTAAAGGGGTTGATAACACTTTTTACAAAATTAAGGTCTTTTAAACCAAACGTATTAATTACTTAAACAATGTTTGGACATTTAAAATTTTGAAGAATTATAAAATCGTGTGAACAAGGGAACAATAATTTTTAACGACATTAAACCAAACTTAATAATTTAAACAAGGTTTGGCGATTTCAAATTTGGAGAAGCTATAAAATCATTAAAAGGAGAGAACAGTTATTTTCAGCGAGAATAAAATTCGCTTTAAAGAGATTGATAAAAATTTTACAAAATTAAAGCTATTTTTAACGAGATTAAACCAAACTCTGTCAATTAAAGGTTTGTCCATTTAAAACTTTAATGAGTTGTAAAATCGTCTGAACGAAGGAACCGTTATTTTTAACGAAAATAGCACTCGCATTAAAAAGATTGAAAATTTTTTTACGAAATTAAAAGTCTTTTAACAAGAACCTAACTAGGACATTTAAACAAGGTTTGGCCATTACAAATTTTGAGAAGTTATAAAATCCTTTAAACGAGAGAATAGTAATTTTTATGGAAATTAAAAACACGCTTTAAAGAGGTTGATATTTTTTTACAAATTTAAAAGTCTTTTTACGAGATTAAAGCAAACTTGGTCATCTAAACAAGATATGGGCATTTATAAACTGTTGACGAATTGTAACGTCGGCGTCGTTTGAACGAGGGAACAGTTATTTTTAACGGAAATCAAACTGGCTTTAAAAAAGTTGATAAAACTTTTTACAAAATTAAGGGTCTTTGTAACGAGATTCAACCAAACTTAATAGTCATTTAAACAAGTTTTGTTCATTTAAAATTTTGACGAGATATAAAACGAAGAAATATTTATGAGACCAAAACTCGCTTTTCCTTAAAATTAACAAAACTTGTTAACGAAATTAAATTTACTTTCAGGAAACAAAACCAAACTTAAACCGCTTAAACAAGATTTAACTATTACAACATTTAATGAAGTACATACTTTTCATCTAAATTAAGGATTTGTTTAAATAATCACAAAATCCATTTAAGCATGACTGAAGTATTACAAATAAAGTTTAAACAAGATTTGATTATTCAAACCATGAATAGTCGATTTAACGACATTGCAAATAGTTTTCAATGAGATTAAAAGCTTCCTAACAAAAATAAAAGTCATTTTTAAAGAAATTGTAAGGGTTATTCTGAGTAGATTTGCAATAATTTTCAAATTATGTTAAAAGTCCTTTTTCACGAAGCTAAAAATCCTTTTTAACGGAATTAAAAGTAGCGCTAAAAAGATTGTGACCAACTTTAAAATGCGTTTAAAAAGAAAATTACATTCCTAAAATGAATATCCGCTTTTAAAAAATCCAAATCTATATTTTGAAAAATTTTAAAATCTCATGAACAGGAAAAACTTATTTTGATTAAATTACAAGTTCTTTTTGGCGATAAGTACTAAAAGCCATTTTTAACGAACTAAAAGTATTTTTAACGCAAATGAAAGTAATTTTTAGTAAGACTAAAAGTCTCACAAACCAAAACTAAAGGATTGATAAAGAAGTAATAATTTAAAGTTTTGACAACGTTGATGGTCATTTAAACGAAATAGTCGTTTAACGGCATTATTTTTAAACAGAATAGTAGTACTTTTTAAAGCAAATAGGTTTATTCTTTATATGATTATAGTTCACTTAATTAGATTGACAGTACTTTATTAAATTTATCTTAATAAACTCTTTTTTAGTGTGGTTGAAGTAGTATAAAAATTAAAAGTTAGTTATAAACAAAAATATGGTCATTTAAACCAATTTAAAAATTGTTTTGATCATATTTAATAGTATATTAAGTCTCTGTCAAATTCGAGGTTAGTAGGTTGTTAGGTTCTGCGTCAGTCTATATCAAAACTGAAGGAAAACCTGATCTGATAACCTCGAATTTCGGTACTCTCCTATATACACTTGCTCTGTGATGTATTAGCTTGGCCATAAATGATTAATTACCGGCCTAATGTCGTAAATAGTTGTATAGCCGTTTTTAAAGAAATTAAAAGTATTTGTTCGTCGCTGCTGGCAGGAACAGAAAGTACAGAATGTCTATAAAAGATTGTCTGGTTAGAGGGCTTTGAAGTACATGTAATGAGAGATTTTGCCGTAACATTGTTTTATTTTGTAACAATAATCTTGTTTATTGGCCTTCGATAGCGGGAGTAATATGGCTTTTAAAACCCTAGATCCTATAAAGTTGCTAAGCAGTATAACAAACACCAACAATCTCATATAGCAACACCAACAATCTTTATAGAAACCACAGCGCACCAAATATCTTAAGACCCAAAATAAAATAAAGCGTTATATGTACATACCATGTGCATAATTAAGATTATAACTTCCCGGAAATTTAAAGCTCTCCGCTTCGCGTCGAGCTCTAAACATTCTTTAGTGCTATAATATATTGATTATGGCCTTAATACATAAATAACTATTATTTTGTGACCAATACTAATTTATTTAAGATTAACCAACATAACCTTTAAACAAATTTTAGTCACTCGGTAAGGATATATTTTCAACCTTTAAGGTAACCAACACAATCCTCAAACTAGTTGAAACTAATCCAATTAAAATTATTAAAATTATGACAATGGAAACAAATTTCTTTCCAATTTTTAGGTTAACTGTAGGAAACCAGCAAAATTATCAGAAATAAGATAGCAGTTAATACAAATGCCCACAACATCCATAACACGTTCCACAATTCTTAAAGGGCGGTATCATTCATAGCCCTTTTGACCAGACAATATTTTGGACACTCTGTAGTTTAGAACGTTACAAATAGCAGTGAGATAGATAACAAGGAGGAATCGATGTGATACTCGTATTTAATCACTTATCTTAAAATAGCCTCTAAATATACAGTTCTCTTATTATCTCAGAAACCCTTGAGAATCGGGCATAGGCATATTATTATTTTTTATTCACAATTGCATGATTAATCCACCCTTAAACTTATGTTCACACCTTTTAAGTCACCTTATACGTAGACCGACAACTAGATGGTACGGCAAACAAGTTTAGCAAAGTGTACAAGAATTAGGTAGGTTCAAAACAGTTTAAAAGATATTATTAATAATTAGTAAATGTTTTCTACAAAAACAAACACTAACAATGTTAGCCTTAATTTACTCTCGACCTTGTTGCGCAATCGTTTAGTTTGTATTCTACAGTGTAATATACAACGACAAACAATTGAACATATAACTATATATAAAAATTAAAGTATGATGATTTTATTGTTATCGATGGAAGCTATTATTTTCAAAGCATACATGAAATCCTCGCTATAAAAAGAGAAGAAAATACTTCAATGTATTCTTAGTTGCCCTTGCTATTCATTAATATGAAAATAGTAATAGTAGACGATGAAAAATAATTGATAGTGTTGACTGCTTGACAGTATTTTCCATGAATACCAAAGTAGGTGGCGTCTTAAATGTTATACGAGGCACGTAGAAACGTATTAGGAAGAGTTCGACCATAGATTTGAATAAAAACCAAGACCACACAAAGAAGTCTTTTAAACGTGTTTTTGTTTTTATTAACATCCAAGTTATGTTTTGAATTTGCTTATAAATCAGCTGTTTAACAATTGTATTATGTGGGAATTTTTAAGACATGCTAGTTTCATGTAGTACTATTATTACATTATTAGTACTTAGTGACATTTGCTTGTAGAACAAGACTTAAGCGACAGAGAATTTAGTAGAGTACCTGAATAACTGCATTTCAGTTGTTTTCTTGCCTACCGTTTTATTAGAATATAAATTAAATCTAAAGGTGACCATGTAAGAGCTCCATGCCTGGAGATCTTATAAATAGTTGAAGATAGACAATTAGAATAAATATGCAGTAGGTACTTTAAATGCTAGGTACTATGATTCACATTCAAATTTTAAAATTTTTATTGCAGTTTTTTGTACACAGGCTGTGTCAGAAGTAACGTTTACATTAAATGGTCGTTAATTAAGGTTAAAACAATTATTTTTAACTATTTAAAAAATACTTGTTAACAAAATTAAATCTTTTTTAATTCGCTTTAACGAAATTTATTGTAAATTGAAATTGAAATTAAAGATCTTCTAGAAAGTGAAAGTTTTTTTATGAATAACTCGGTAGGTATTTAAACAATATCTTCTTATTTAAACCAACTTAAAAGTAGTTTAAATTGCATTTGAGGTCGCTTAAACGAAAAACAATGGCAATTCAATTAAACATATTTTTAACGAGATTTTTTTGTAAATTGATTTAGAATACCTCCCATTGGTTTACAACGAAATTAGAAGTTCTTTGTAACAAGTTCAAAAGTCGTAGAAATATAATTTTAAATCGTTTAATCAAAACTGTATCTTTTACAACTTTCAAGAAGTTTAGGATGGTTAACTGCTAAAATTCCTAGAGGAATGTAATATAAATAAAGTCGTTTAACCAGAAACTCGTTTATACGATGTTTAACAAGAAGTTGAAGATCGTTTAAGGAAAAAGTGTAATCGAATTGATCATTTAACAAGATTTAAACTATTTTTAACTGGATTAAATGTAATTGTTAAATTGTTTTTTAGAAGATTAAAAGCTTCTCTTGGGTTGATCAACAATACTTTTAATTGAATTAAAAGTGCTTTTTTAAAGAAATCAAATTCAAAAACGTTTAAACCAGTTTTGACGCTTTAAAATTCTGAGGAAATTCAATTTAATTCAACAAAATTTATTAACGAGATTGAAACTCGTTTTAAATAAATTAAAAGGACTTATTAACGAAATAAAGTCTTAGCTTTAACGAAATTTACAGTATTTTTTAATTAAATCAAGGGGTTCCTTTGAAATTAAAAGCTTTTTATAATATCTAAAGTGGTTAAAACCAATTATAAAGGTACTTAAACAAAATTTGATCGTTCAAACCAGTCGGAAGTAGTTTTTATTTCATTGAAAGTTGTTTAAACGTAAATATTGATGAAGATAGCCTTCAATTAGATTAGAAGTGACATTTAACGAGATTAAAACGAGTCGAAAACTCTCAGAGACCAGTCATCAAATCGTTTAATAAAAATTTTATCATTTACAATTTTAAGGTCTCTTGACGGAAGGGTCGTTTAAACGAAATAGTCGTTTAACAAAGTATAATCTATTTGTAACTAGACTAAGAGTAATTTTAAAGAAATAAAGTCTTTTTTTTATTTTTACAGTTCGTTTTAACGAAATTTTGCATTATTTTTTCATTAAACTCAAGGTCCTTTAGAAATTAAAAGTGTATTAGAACGGCACTGAGTGGTATAAACAAAATTTAAAGGTCCTTCTTATTATATTCAACCTTGTTTAAACGAAAATAATTTGTAATTATAACAGAAGGAACTGAAATTAAAAATCGTCTTTCACAAAATTAAAAGCTTTTTGTGAAGAGATTAGCAATACTTTTAACTAAATTAAAATGTCTTTTTAACGAAATTGGAAGTTCTTTTAAGGAGATTAAATTCGTAGAAATCAAATTCAAAATTGTTTAAACAATATTTGATAATTTATAATACTGGAGAAATTTAATTTCGTCCAAACGAAAAATTTATTTAACGAGATTAAGACTCGTTTTCAGTTCAAAGTATTTGTTAACGAAATGGTCTTTTTTAAGTTCACAATTCGCTTTAACGAATTTTACAGCAATTTTTAATTAAATCAAAAGTGTTTTAGAAATTAATAGTTATTTGTATACCAAGACACTGGAGTCTAACTTTTTATTACGAGTGTGGAATGTAGTTGCAGAGGCCCATAGGGCCCAGGCACCATATGAGGGGCCGAAAGGCACATTACGTTTGGTTATTGAGAAAACGCAAAATTTAAAAAAATTTAACCAACTCTTGAGGTTATTTTGACGTCTTCTGTAGCCCATCTGTCATCCCGCCAACTCTAAAATGTCGTAAACCAATAGATTACGTTACTTCCGATTTCTCGCATTTTAATGGCAATTTCGATGTGTTTCACTTCTGAGTTTAAAAACTTTTTAGGATAGCTAAAGTGGTACAAACACATTTTAAAGTTATTTAAACAAGATTTAATCGTGCAAACCAGTTAAAAAGTTGTTTTTATTGCATTCAAAGTCGCTTTAACGAATATAAATAATAATTTTAAGGAAAGGATATTAAATTTAAGATATACTTAACGAGGTTATAGAAGTTTTGTAAAGAGATGATCAATGTTTTAATTGAATTAAAAGTTCCTTTTAACGAAAGTAGTTCTTTTTAACGAGATTGAACCACGTAGGAACCAACCTTAAAATTGTCAAAACAAGATTTCACCAATTAAAATTTTGAAGAAATTTAAATAAAACGAAATAGTTATTTAACGAAAATAATAGCTATTTATGATACAAGTTGCAGCATTGAAGTGTTTTAGGCACGCGACGTGTTTTATTAAACGAGGACAAAAGGTAAAGTTTGAAGTACTAACCTCACTTTTTCTGTAAGTAAAACACCATTGTTTTCTTTTTGTAATTCTCTACAACTGTAGACTATATTGCAGTTGCCTTGATAAAGAATGAAGGCTTTTGGAAATATTATTTTGTATCAAGAGAATTGTTGCCTTTGAAAACGAATCCCAATTACTTACTATAATGACTATATTGTTTTCTCAACCAGTCGTTCGTTACTGTTCCTCAGTTTTAACTTTAATACCCTGTAATTCAGTAACTGCCAATATATTACTATACTAAGGCATGTTTCTAGATTCTGCAGTCATACTTCTACCATTACTTACGAAACACAATGTATAATCCAAGTATTGTTAATGGTTTGACCACGCAAAACGCATTTGACACGGTTAAAAATGTCACTAGTTTACACCAAAAAAAGACATGGGTCTTCTCTCAAGGGCCACAGCTGTCTAAACCTCAACATCAGGTGACTAATTAATCGAATCTAAATCTAAACACCTCGCTTGCCTTTCCAATATTGGAGCAGCGAACGTATTGAACGCGAGATTGACGGCCGGCTTATTAGAGCAAAAAGAGAAATGCCAAACCTAGTATAAGATGTCTCTTCGATCTCGCTTTACGGTCGCTGGAAGGCCGAAATCCGAAGAGCCATCGCACAAGCGACCGGACGTGGTAATTGCGCCTGGAAGGCCATCGGGATCCCAATTCCGCGGGTAATTGCGCGTCCGTCGGTCTGCAATTGAAACATGTGGATTGCACTTGTAATTGTAATTAAGTATGCCCACAATCGCCGTTTCGTAACGGAGAGGCGGCGTTGCCCAAGCGGGCCTTGGAGCGGCCGCGAAGTGACATCACTTTTACGCGCGTCTCTTCGCGGACCATCTTTGGCTCGCGGATTTCGAATTTTTATAAACGCGTGTGCTGCACGTTGCGCCACGCAGCCTCGCGGCTATTGCGAAACTGCGCAAACAATGCTTCATTAGCAAGCCGAGATTAGCGCCCATTGTGGAAACTTAATTTGGAAAAGCTCTACTTGATTAAGATAGGCGAAGGTATTTGCATTTCGTGGGTAGTCCCTGCGACTTAGCTGTTGTTTCGCTGTTAATCACAAAGATTATTCTCTAAAGTTTCTCCGTCACGTTTTAATGTTATTCATTTTTGTCTTGGGTATTTCGTCACGCTACACAATTAAAAAGCATTAATAATGATAATATCTGAAACCCTTCTATGGCGTTCTACTATTCTTGCTCTTTGGTTAGGTACTTCGCCACACTAAAAAAATCAAAATATTAATTTACGAACGTTTCGGGTAAAAGTGTATCCCCGTTTTGAACGAAGAAAAAAGTAAAACATTAAAAATTAATAATTAAAGATTTAGCTGAAGTTATATAAGCTGTTAGTCTGTTGTAGAAGTAAATGTGCCTCTCTATTGAGTATACAGTGTCATACCATCTAATCTAGATGATATTGACAGTGTGATCGAGATAAATTGCAAGTAAAGAGAAGCCCCGAAAGCGGTAGTCCGGGGATTCCCGTCTGGAAGCGGTCGTCGTGGTCCAGGTCGAGAGTAGGGCAGTCACTGACCGTTCATGTGGCAGCATAGTTGTTGTGTTGTGTAATGTATCAGTACACATATCTTTGAATATATATCTATTATTTTTATACGTTTAATTAAATTTGATTCTAACACAAGAAAGAGGAAATAAATCAATAGAAATGGAAAAAGACAGAAAATTATAGCGATCTATTTCAAAGAAATTTTTCTTAGCAATTTTGTTGATTAACTCCCGTATCAATAAACGTTTTAGAGAAAACGCCCTTTAGATATTTTCAACTTTATCATTGACAGATTAGAAGATGTAGAATGGAGACGAGTGGTAAAACATAACGTAACAAGGGAGCGAAACGAGCACTAAAATAACTTTTGGTTTTACACAGAGGCCACTTAAGAGAAAAAGGGAAAACATTTTGACGTTTTCTAAATAAATATTAGGTTTCCTCCAGAAACAGACGCACTTGGTCCGATGGTTTTCACCTTCATAATTTGGTCCTTATAGAAGTCTACACTTTAACCCTCTAATCATGCAGTTGTAAGCCGCCATAGTCCCTACAATGCGTTCTACGAAGGTGAGCTTTCAATTTCCCGAACTGAAAGTAATTCGAGGCTGTAAGATCCGACGAAGGGGTTTTGTGTGGGAGGATTAAGAACCCAGTTCATTCACTTTTGATGTCACTCTAATGAATTTGTGCGACGACGCATTGTCGTGCTGTAATTTCATCAGAATGTCGCAATAATAACCGCCGTTAATGGTACTACCATTTTTCAAGAAAATGATTACCAAAAGGCCGCGAGAATTCTAGAAAACCGAAAGCACTACTTTTGCGCATGCTGACGCTTTCGTTCTAAACTTCTTTTGAAGCTGGGAGTTTGAATACCACCACCATGCTGGATTGTTTACTGACAAAATAATAATGATGATCTGATACCAATGATGATCTGCTGATAATGACGATTCTGTCAAAAACTGGTTAAGATCTGCATCGGAACGGGCCAAAAGCTCACGACAAATGTTCACTCGATCCTGTTTGTGCAAGGGTATCAACATGCAAGGCACCCATTGAGCTGAGACGTATTCATATTGTTTCTCCGATGGTTTTGCATCAGCGAAGGGATTTATGGCTTTTCCGACTCATCTACCCGCGGGCGTCGAAGCCTTGCTTGAACGATTTTATGTCTTCAACCTCTCTAGATTAACTTCTGTTTGGCGAGATTGGAATCTCTATAGCGCTTGTTCGACGCTACACCTGCTGTGTCAGAATGCTGCAAGGCGCGTTAATTTGTCGTACCTGCGTTGATTGTCGTGAGCATTGACTCTGCGTTAGCGGAGGTTGTCAATCACTCCAACCCTCTGCGTTTAAAAAGCTTGGCAAGCACTCGCGCCTCTTGCCGATTTCTAAGCGAACCTTCTGCTGGCATGTGGCGGTCAGCTAATCCACCAGAAGTTTCTCCTTCAGGATTTATGCACTGCCTATTTTGCGAAAGTTACTTTTTGCTCCAGTGTACGCGATTAATGCCCGCTACACCACTTTTAAAATAATAAGTCCTTACTTATGAGGCGTTTTTTGCTTCACTGCAACGTTTAGGTCAGGGGTGGCGAACCATTGGCACGCGTGCCATTGATGGCACGCCACAAAATAATTTGGGCACGGCAGTAATTAAGGAATTTAGGTACCTAATCGAAACAATTTATATTTAACAATGGATTGAACATGAAGCTTCAAGGCGCAAATAAAACAATTATTGTTATGATAGATCTCATTCATGCTTTCGAAGCTAAACTGCAAGTTTTCAGTAACGATATTGTTACCAAAAACTACAAGTATTTCCCAAACTTGAAAAAAATCTCCAGAGATTTGGATTTACATGAAAAACCAGATCAAGCAAAAGCCACTGAAGAGTTTAATTCGGTAATTAATTCTTCAATCAAAGAATTTTCAACGAGATTTTCTCAGTTCAAAGAATTATCGGAAACACTGAAATTTATTATATATCCTGATGTAACTTCACTTGATAAACTGAACTTGGCCAAATTTGATTGGTTGGAAAATGAAGAAATTGAAATGCAGCTGATTGATTTCCAGTCTAGTTCAATATGGATTCAACATTTTTTCGAAACAAGGAAAGAGTTGGAATTAAATGAAATAGAAAGACTATATGTATCAGGTAATATAAGTAAAAATGCCAATGTCAAAATTATGGAAACGTGGAATTCAATTCCAGACACATTTAGCAGTCTGAAGAAGCTGGCTTTTGCTATCTTAACAATATTTTCATC
Organism: Agriotes lineatus; assembly: GCA_940337035.1. Classification (NCBI taxonomy): domain Eukaryota; kingdom Metazoa; phylum Arthropoda; class Insecta; order Coleoptera; family Elateridae; genus Agriotes; species Agriotes lineatus. The sequence continues at coordinate 25,390 of CALNHX010000814.1, forward strand.
TACCTATGCTTGTGAGTCATTATTTTCAGAAATGAATAACATTAAAGACTCGCTTAGAAGCCTTTTCTCAGATGAATCCAGTCCAGCTTGCATTCTGCTAAAAGTAACAAAGTATGGAGCTAATATAAGTTATTTAGCATCTAATTTGCAACAGAAGAAGTCCCACGAATTTTTTCTTTCATTTAAATAAACATAACGTCACTATTGCTGTACAAAATATATATTTTTTTGTTGCAAATAAAGAGTTTTAAGTTGATAGTATTTAGTTTTATTCTTTCCCCATTAATCACTAAGTCAAAATTGTTCGATGGCACGTCATGGCTTCATTAAACATTTCTTTAGAAAAAATGGCACCTATAGATGAATAAATTTTCGCCACCCCTGGCTTAGGTGATGTAATCAAAATAAATGAAGACGACTGGCAATAGTTTCAAGTTCAGTAGTAACACCATTGCTGCTGCACATATTACTGGTGATATCATCCGCCTCTCTCATTCTTGGGCATTCTGGGCCTCTTCTTTTTGTTCTTAGTCGCTATTTTGTTATTTTTCTGCTCCATCTTCCATCTTCTCATCATTATAAATGCCCAGGCCAATATCATTTTAATTTCAACGTTTGTATTTTGTCTTATCTACGATACTGCACTACAATTTTCAAAATATTAATATTTACATCTGAGTTTTTGATTCACTTTCTTGTTGTAGAATCTTGCCATATTTTTATAGATGGTTCTTTTGGTTTGGCAAAGGCAGCTGCACCACAGAAAACCTGGTAACGAAATTTCCAACTTCTTGTGGTAACAATGATTCATCAAGCAATCCTGGAATCAAAATCAGTTCGATGTTTATGACCGAACACATATCTAATAACACGCTTCTATTAAAGAACACAAAACTGGTTCTTAAACATAAAAACTGCAAATTTCTAATAACTGTTTTTTTAAATGTTTAAAAATTCACAAATATTTTAAAAATAACTTTCAATAACACTTTTAAACGATTAATTATAAAGGGGATAATTTTCAAATTAATTAAAATGTTAGATGAATAATCTCAAAGTTCTAAAATTGTCCCGAATCTTTCCATTTTGATTTATTGACTGTCCTACAAAAACCGCAATTTTAACTAGCATTTAGTTGTACTTATTTGTATTTTGCAATACAACTTCTGTTTATAATTATTCATAAAAGATCAAGTAAAATCTCTATAAAATAATTAAAGGCCTCATTTTTCTATGAAATAAGCAGGTCATGAAACAAACAATTGCTAAACAGCTAGTAATTAACTAATCACGGAGACGCGCTTTTCTGCACCTGTCAATCAAGGATCTAATAATAAGCTGTATTTGGGATTAACCTAATTTTTAATCAAAGCGATATCTAAATTCTTAAGTACTTCTTTGGTAGTTTCGACTACTTACTATTAAATTCAACAATTAAAAAAATAATAAATTCTATGTGAGGCAAAAACCTTTACTTGCTCCAGAATCGCAACAAAAAAGCAATAGCTCTAGATTTGGTAATTATTTTTTCAATTTCTTGCAGCTGGCGCTGACAGCTTCCGGATAATCTCGAAATTCCTTTTATTCCTCAGCATAATGAGTACAATCGCTGTATTACAATACTCAACAACGTGTATTATTGCGGTGCATTCGCTTCTTTCCACGTGAGAAAATAAATGATGCCTTTCAGCTGAGCACAATGGCTCGTTTATTGTTGTTTAGTTTGTTAACTTGCTAATTCGCATTGCGTTAGGTGGAAAGTGGGAAAATTGTTCTATCGATGCAAATTCCGATTGTCGCCGAGAACGTTGCAAAACTAATCTTCGTGTTTGTATATTCAAAAGTGTGCTTAATTTCCTGATCTAACGCCAGATTACTGTTATTGCAGCTTGCAAGGTTAATTACTGTGTCGAAACAAAGTGCATTAAGGGTTTCGAAAATGAACGTTTACCTTAGCAATTAAAATGGTAATTTTTTAATCACTGTACTAATTTTGCCATTAAAAAAATCTGAATTTGTTCAACCATGTCTTTTCGAATCTTTAATAATTTTTGCCAGTTAGTACACGCTTAGAATTTTAAATCATTTTAGCAGTTAAGATTTTGTTTGTTTATAGTCGTCGTCGCCACTCGTTTTTTTTTTCGTTTCTGCCTCTCCAGATTTACTATATCACAGCTTTCTCCATGCCTTTATTTTTCAAGCATTGGCAATAAATTCAGACTGTAACTTTCTATATTTTCAACAGTTCTCTGGCTGGAAGTTTTTATATTTGGCAGATTTTTTTCTTTCTCTCGTTATTACTGCTCCACGAGCCTTAATGCGTGTTCCGATTTACTCTCGTAACTGTCACTTTTATTTATCGCTTGTCCGCAACGTTAATTGTCATCTAGTTAGCTATTTTTTAATCTATTTTGCCTTCATATTAGATTATTATTGTTTTAATGCAGTAGCATTCAAGCCTATAAAACCGATTTTCAGGAACTAGGCAAAACAGAGACGTATTTGAAGCTTGTTTGTCAGATGTGTTTGCATTTTCGGAATATTTAAATTTTGTATTTAAATTCGAAGAGAACATGAAAAAGTAAAAAAGGGATGTCTGAAGAACCAATCTCCTATCTCATAAGGAACATGGATAAAATGGCGGGAAAACTTATGTTTATTTGTCCATCTGTGCATTTTTCGAAATTTTAATATCAGATTTGGATAGAACATAAAAAAGTAGAATAGGAATGTTTGAAAAACCACCCTCATATCGCGTAAAGAATAAAGACAACATGACGGATAAATTAAGTAATATTTTGAATGCTATTTAGGAGTTCGTTTGGCAGTTTTAGGCTTAGCATTTTCAACTGCTCATCGTTCTTAGAGGAATTTTTCTAATCCTCGAATAATTTACTGTTTTCTGCACCGTTTGTCAACTTTAGGGCGTTGGATGGAAGACCCTAATAGAAATATTTGACGATTCAAACCTCAACAACAACTTGTTAAGTAGAAACAAATTAATGTATCATATTTGACAGTGAAATAGCATTAGCGCTTCTAACTCTAACATCAACTTGTCAATTAGAATCAAATGCATACGTAATATTTGGTAGTAAAATGACAGTAACGCTCCTAACTTTAACATCAACGTATAAGTAAAAACAAATTAATATGTAGTATCAACTTGTCAAATAGAAGAAAATCAATACATAATATTTGACAGCGAATTGGCAGTAGAATTCTAATCTTAACATCAAATTGTTAAGTAGAAACAAATGAATACATAACATTTGACAGAAACTGGCAGTAGCGATTCTAACCTTAGTATCAGATTGTCAAATACTTGTCAATGAATATATAATATTTTGATAGTAAACTGACAGTAGCGCTTCTAACCTTAACATAAAATTGTTAAATAAAACGATAGAAGCGAATACATAGGCTATAAATATACAGTGTGGTGCATTAAGTGAGCAACAAATGGGAAATTTTTTTATTAGTTGTACAATCGAAATTTAAATATTGCCAAAAATTAGTGCATGTGCGATAACCATATCAGATGCCCTTAGAATGGCTTCAAGTCAAACAATATACAGGGCAGGACAAAAAATATGAAATTCGTTCAAGAACAAAGTTACCTTATTTCAAAAAATATAGCAAAATTTTATTGAGAAAAGTTGTTTAGAATTAAAAGTTATGCTCAAATACAAAGTCACGGCCTCCTATTCGAATTTTGATTCTTTTTTTGAAAATTTTGTATTACCCCCGTATGATACATATTTTTATTATTTTGATTTTATATGTATTTAATGTAGCCAAAACCACATCCCTTTTAAATAACTTTTAGCAACTTGAAGCGTATTTGTAAAATTTACTTGGATTTATATTTTTTTAGGTAAGCGTCCACTTCATGTTTGTTGCAACGATATTTAACAGAACTTTAGAATTTCGCAAATATTCTTTTTAACCAGGAAAATGCTTTACTAATAATAATTTACATATGAAAAACTCTTAATAAAATCAAAGTAATAAAAATATGTATCATACGGGGATAATACAAAATTTTACAAAAAAAGAATCAAAATTCGAATAGGAGGCCGTGACTTTGTATTTGAGCATAACTTTTGATTCTAAATAACTTTTCTCAATAAAATTTTGCTATATTTTTTGAAATAAGGTAACTTTATTCTTGAACGAATTACATATTTTTTGTCCTGCCCTGTATATTGTTTGACTTGAAGCCATTCTAAGGGCATCTGATATGGTTATCGAACATGCACTAACTTGTGGCTGTATTTAAATTTCAGTTGCACAACTAATAAAAAAATGTCCCATTTGTTGCACACTTAATGGACCACACTGTATAATATTTAACATTGAATTGGCAGTGTCGGTTCTAACCTTAACATCAACTTGTTAAGTAAACAAACGAATGTATAATATTTAACAGTGAAATAGCATTAGCGCTTCTAACACTAACATCAACGTGTAAAGTAGAAACAAATGAATACGTAATAGTAGTAAAATGACAGTAGCGCTGATGACCTTAACATCAACGTGTAAAGTAGAAACAAATCAAGACGTAATAGTAGTAAAACGACAGGAGCGCTTATGACCGTAACATCAACGTGTAAAGTAGAAACAAATGAATATATATCATTTGACAATAAACTGGCAGTACAATTATATCCTCAGTATCAACTTGTGAAGCAGCAACAAATGAATATATAATATTTAACACTGAATTGGCAGTGTCGGTTCTAACATCAACTTGTTAAGTAAACAAACGAATGTATAATATTTAACAGTGAAATAGCATTAGCGCTTCTAACTCTAACATCAACGTGTAAAGTAGAAACAAATGAATACGTAATAGTAGTAAATGACAATAGCGCTGATGACCTTAACATCAACGTGTAAAGTAGAAACAAATCAAGACGTAGATAATAGTAGTAAGATGACAGGAGCGCTTATGACCGTAACATCAACGTGTAAAGTAGAAACAAATGAATATATATCATTTGACAATAAACTGGCAGTACTAATTATATCCTCAGTATCAACTTGTGAAGCAGCAGCAAATGAATATATAATATTTTACAGTGAGTTGGCAATGTTGATTCTAACCTTAACATCAACTTCTTGAGTAGAAACAAATGAATGTATAATATTTGACAGTAAAATAGCATTAGCGCTTTTAAACTTAATATCTACGTATAAATGAATATATAACACGTGACGGTAAATTGGCACTAGGTATTCTAGCCTTAGCTTCAACTGGTCAATAAAACAATAGAAGCAAATGAATATGTAACAATTGACATTTAATTGGCAGTGGCGAGTTCAACCTTCGCATCTACATATCAAATGAATACATAATATTTGACAGCGAATTGCCAGTAGCGTAAAGGGCTTTACTCAGAACTTCTCTGGGAGGTGGAAGTTGTGACACTAAAAATTTTGAAAAAGGCTGGCTACAAAAATATCCTAACGTTCAGAGCCGGATTAGGAATATGTTAGGCCCAGGGCAAAATTTTTTTAGAGGCCCTATTCCCATTTTTGCAACGGGTACAAAGGGATCTAAATGATTAGAAACCACATTAGATTATAACCTTCGAATCTTTTCGAGGCCCCCGAAATTCGGTGGCCCGGGGCTGCAGCCCCCTTAGCCCCCCCCCCTAATCCGGCTCTGCTAACGTTCCTAAAAATACTGAAACAATAAAAGGAAATACTAGGTAATGCGAATTACGAGTACATCAATTTTCAAATAAAAACACTACAGGCGGTGAAATTCGAATTCGGGGCGATTTCAGCGCATGGGAAAGCGATTTCAACTCTTGGTAGCAGCCGGCGCGCAACCCGCCCCTTGGGTTCATTCTGTCACGAAGGAATACCTCGCACCTGCGCGATGCGGCTAGGTTATATACAATACCCTTATCGTTGCCCGTTTTTATCTCTTTTATAGCTTTTAGCCTGTATCTGTTGGATCCCATTTTAGTCAAGAGTAAAGCCTAAGTTATGTACAAATTATTACTTTTATCTATTCCTCAGTTATTTTTATTTTTTACATTAAAATGTGTTTGTTTTTTCTTTAACTCGGGAATAGATAAAGTTAGCGCGTTCTTTATAAGGTAGCCATAAGCGAATGAATTAAGTAAGCTGCGGTAGCCGAGTGGTATAAACCGATGTGAATCTCCGGCCTCGCGTCTGACTAAAAATAGCAATCAAATATCATGCAAGTTCAAATTGCATCTGCATCATTTATTTGTTGAAAATGTATGTAATTTTCTTACTAAGCGTTTCCGTTTAATGTTTCAGTATTATTAGCAACGTTACGATACCTATTTTGGGCAAAATTTTGACCACTCTTGTTTTCCTTTATTATTTTCAAGATTATTAGTTTCAAAACTTTTATTTGCGAGAGAAGTTCCGAATAAAGCCCTTTACCTGATTTTTTGTATTGTATCTTTTTTTTCGTTTTGATTTTACATTTAAATTAACATTTTACTTAGCCTTCTTATTTACTTGTTATAATACAACCATCCATATAAGTGTATTTCACCCTGCTACTATTTTTTTTATTACAAGGGCCCACTTTACAGTGTTTAATACAGGGCCCACTTAGTGCTAGACATACCACTGTGGCATGACATCTAACATTATTAAGCTGTGTAACTAATGGCTTTCAACGAAAACACCGCATCTTTTCTTCGAGTTTCCTTCTTGAGCTACTCGAAAATAAATTACAAAAGCGACGTGTATTGTCTGCAATTATTAGAGGCCATGCGCGTTTTCATCACTTCCTCAAATTTCAACACTGTTATTGTCTATGTGCAGCCTAGAAAATAGCCTTCAGTGCATACTAGTCGATCTCGTGCATCATTATCGACATGTAAACATGAAATTATGCCAACTATCAAATTATCATTTTCTTCAAACCTGAAAATAGATTTGACATTGGATTTTTTTTTAAATAATTAGAGACAATCAGGTAAATTCAATTGTAAGTGTTGTGTCTTTGCACTTTTCCTCTTATTCTATTACAAAACAACCTTAAGAACTCTCGGAACTAGTAGCTTAGATGTGAATTCTACAGAATTTAGATAAACTAATCTGCCAAATTGGGAATAACAGCTTGAACTATGCCATATCAGCAAAATACGTTTATAGCGATTTGGCTAATGCGTATGAAAGTGCATATATCGAAATAAGCTCTGGATTCTACACATACCAATTTCCAGCATTCTCCCAATAACTGACAAAATCTTAAAGGTCTCGAGCCTACTTGCAAATCAGCATTGGGCAATTCCTGCAGACGAACCAGATCTAAGGCAAAGCAGCAGAGGAAGAACCGCTTTCGATTCGCTCTTGCGTACAAATCGGGCCATAATTTATCGAGCTACCGGCTGTTATATAAGGTACACATTAGGAATAGTGTCGACACTTGCCCACATGCAAAACCGTTACAAGGCTGCAAGGCAAGCTTGCACGTCCAGGACATCCAAATCGGCAGATGATTTATTGCAACAGCATTTTGCATTTTTGTCAGGTCTTATGCAACCGAGCTGGTAGTTTTTGGGCGGTTTTATTGGTACTGCAGTTGAACTACCGTGAACTTTCATTTAGTGGAAGTTAGTTGGATTTTTATAACCCCATAAAATTATTTTAATGTCGCTAATTTTGTTGCATTCTTCGGCACTTAAATTGCTTAGCTTCCGGTTGCGCCTTAAATGTATTCGTATTGTAGATACTTTAGAAAATTTATCAGTTCATTCATAATAGTTTAGCACTTCTACCTTTGCAAAATACCTATCTGACATAGCGGAAACGATATTTCTTAAGGCTTGTGATTAGTGCCAAAGTGTCTGTCTTGGAAATTGGGTTGAACCCAGAATGGATGAATTGATTCGTGATTTGAACCAAAAATATCACTCGCGTATAGGTAATGTATCTACTATTATTTATTCATTTATTCATTAAAAACAAATTGTAGTTTTATATTCAATATGATTAGCTATGACTATGCAGCTTAAATATAAAAATGGGGTGACCTAATTCACGGTTCATGTTTTGAATCAATTCATGAATCGATTCACTCCACATCTCTATTCGAATCGTGATTCTATTCTGTACCATTCACAATTGGAGTAGATTCCTTGCTTTGAATAGATTCGTAATTTCAATCGATTCACTATTTGAATCAATTCACAATTTAATTCGATTAATCGACCAAAATATATTCATCAATCGAATCGTTCAAGCTTACTTGTAACTAATATGTAGGTTAGCCAACAGGTGCAGAAATGCGCAGGTGCCCTGTACAATACTGGTGAATCACTCACACGCACACCACAAAACACTAACGAAGACACTAAGTGACTCGTCTATTAAATAGAGCTCAACTATACTTACTAATTTCAATCAACACATAGCTAAGATCAGTACTCAAGTTCATAACGACGGCCATATTGGTCACGAGTCAGTGACGTCAGAGAGTTAATACCTGTATTTAAATAGTGTTGCCACAGTACATTCATTACTGTACGCAAAATCTCTACTTTACATCACAAATCATACAAAGCAACACTTTTGTGAATAAGCAGCTCAAATTGAGTGTTGATGCAATAGATTTCGGTTTTATTCATTATTGAATATATGATAAAAAAATTTTTTTATCTAGTATGCCTATGGAATAGTTCCCGATTTATGAATGCAACTAGTGGTCACTTAAAAATCTAATGTCAAGTTTGACATAATAATTTTTGACATACTTTAATAAGTAACTAGTATGAACTAACAGGGAGTTCAAGAAACTATAATGAATGATATTTAAAAAATATTTTGCAACCGCTCAAATAAATACTTTTTTGTGCAAATCATCTAACATATGCGAAACTAAAATGTTCTGTCTGATAGGAACATGTCATGCATTTTTTTCTATTAAAAATTCTCTACAAAACGTTAAATTTTACAATTTCTAACGTTCAAAATATAACTGTGTTGATTCGACCATCAGCTCTGGAAAAATTGAAAACAGTCAGTTGTTCTACCTACTTGTTCCTACACAAGTCAAACTGAAACAAAATGAGTATCATCTTATATACAGTGTGTCCCAGGTGAGATGGACTAAAAAATTTGAATTTTATTTTAAGATTGTGGGATTAGGTCCTGCTTGGTCTGAAGAAAATTTTAAGAATATTTTCAGTTTTAAAAAAACAAGTCGGCCTTGACAGTGAAGCGAAAACTATTTTATTTTCAGGTAAACTACCCTTTCTGTTTACAATACGGCAAACTTTTACTGAAAAAAGTTGTTTAGAATGAAAAATTGTGCCCTATACAAAATTTCAGGAAGTTCTACCTACTTAGATCAAACCGTCATTTTTAATAAATACAATTTTTACGGTTTAATTTAAGTAGGTAGATATTCCTGAAATTTTGTATAGGGCCATAATTTCTCATTCTGAACACCTTTTCTTGGTAAAATATTGCAGTATCATGAACAGAAAGAGTAGTTTACCTGAAAAGAAAATAGTCTTCGCTTAACTGTCAAGGCTAACTTGTTTTTTTAAAACTAAAAATATTCTTAAAATTCTCCTCAGACCAAGCAGGACCTAATCCCACAAACAAAATTCAAAATTTTGTAGTCCATCTCACCTCTTGTAACATCAATCCTGGGACACACTGGATATAAAGAAGTCCTGACCCACTCATCAACCCCCAGCCCAAACCCTTGGACCTATAAAGCTGAAATTTTGTAGAGGTTCCCTTTATGATGTATATAAGGAATAAGGAAGGATATTTTGAAATTTAACCCCTAAAGGGGTAAAATGGGGGTTCCAATTTTGTATGGAAAAATAATATTAAATAGACATTTCCACTTAAAACTTCGTAGGAATGCTCCTAAAAACAAATAAGGAAACTAGTATTTCGTGATTTTTTGAAAATCAACCCCTTAGGGGGTTAAATGGGGTAAATAAGCCTAAAATCGATATGGGTATCGTTATTGAGGTTTTTTAGGACGTTGATTGCGAAAATGGCAGTTATTTTTAAGTCCAAGACGGTGGACATGACATAAAATTAAAACCTTATAGTTGTGAAACGGGGTTTCATAGACAAATTATTTTTGGGCAGAACAACGTTTGCGGGTCAGCTAGTTTAAGATATGGAGACATATTATCTAAATCTGGGACGACTGATCACCTAAATTACGGCACTTGCTGAACCTCTTAGAGAAAACCTTTACTCTCCAGTGAAGATCTAGTTCTCGTGCTAATATTAACAAAGATGGAGAAAATTTCCATTCGTTTTCGTATTTTCACGACTGCAGCAACAATGCAACAAAGGTTAAATTGCACACAGCCCATGCAGGCACTTCAAGGCTTGTGACAGGTGTCCTCTTTCGTGGAGAAACTGTTATTGTGCTCTTATCTAGTATTCCTCGCATGATGTGCTTAAGCGGTTTCTACTTCTGTTTACGAACAGCTATGCAGCGGCTTGCCTTTTACGATTTTGCGCTTCGAACGGCGAAACTGCGCTCCTTTGATGCTTTTACTGGACGAATGCCGTAAAATTCTGTGGCAACACATGTTCCTCTACACCTATGGCCTGCAGCGAGTCATCTGCCGAATAGGCTCATTGTTGCCCTCAATATATGAGTTATGAGGAACTTTCTTTCCAGTGTCAAAGCAGAACTCATCGTTAATCTCGTGATGGTGTGAAATGTAATTTAATTATTCTACATTCCAGAAGGGAGAGTTAAATTTATGACACGTGTGTTAAAGCGACGGCAGCTAGTAGATATACTTTTTTTATAAAAATTAGACTTATGTAACATTTCAATTATTAGTTTTAGAAGACTATACCTATGACTTAGCTAACTATTGTAACTGTACATTACAGAATAAAATTTAGTAAACCTATGAATTCAAGTGAATTTAGTATGGAACGATTAATATAATTTTTATGCGCATATGTTTACGTACCTACAACCTCAACTCTAGGAATTTAGTGTATCGTTGAGTCTAAACTACATCGATCGTAAATTTTACGATAACTTGGCTTTCAAGAAACTGCAGTAGTAAGATGATGCCTGATGTCATATTTGTCAAGAATAACCCGATGCTTCTATGAAATTGAAGCTGTTTAGTTTCGATTACGGTTAAATATATTGGTATCGTTATGATTTGCTGCTTTTTTTGTAAGTTTAATTTCGGCGTTGTTCAATGGTGCTTAAAACAAGTTTCTATGCGTTAATGAAGAAAAAGAGAAATAATTTAAAAAACTTGGTATTAACTTAGAATTGCGACTAGTAGTTTTGATGTTATGGCTAGTAATATTGACCTTGTTCTGACCTCGAAGGTTCAGTACTCATCTTAGATCCCGAGTATCAAAACCAAACCAATACTAGTTTAATGATTCACAAACCACAAGTTACTAGCTACAACTATCACTCCTCTATAGCCGACATTGTTTCCACATGTTACTAGTAATGTTAGTCTTGTGAATATTATTCTGACCTCGAAAGATTAGTCTTGGTTGTGTATGTTCCAAAATTAAGACAAGACCAACACTAGTCTTAAAGTCTCATGAACCACGACTTACTAGTTACTACTGTTACTCCTCTATAGACGACATTGTTTCCACATTTAACTAGTACTCTTATTAGTCTTGTGACTAGTAATCTTGATCATGGGATGACCTCAAAAGTTCAAAATTGATCTTGGCCCTTGTATCGAAAATCAAAGCAAGACTAAAACCAATCTTAAAATCTTGAACGCGAGTTACTATAGTAACTACTGTTACTCCTCTATAGGTTACACTGTTTACACATTTTAATAGTAATCTTGATTTTGTGACTAGTAATATTGACATTTTCAATATTAGTCTTAGATCTTTTCTCGAACATCGAAGACAAGATCAAGATTAGTCTTAAGGATTGGCAAATATCGAGTTACTAGTTATTACTGCTACTCCTCTGTATATGGCATTGCTTCCAAATTTTACCAGTAGTTTTGGCATTGCGACTAGTAATCTTAGTCTTGTTGACTGCGAAGGTTCATCAGTCTTAATCTTGGGGCTTGTATCGAAAATCAAGACAATATCATTACTAGTCTTTAGGTCTAGCGAATCACAAGTCACTAGTTACTACTTATACTTCTCTGTAAGTACCATTGCTTCAACATTTTACTAATAGTCTTGGTCTTGTGACTAGTAATCTTGTTCTTGCTGACCGCGAAGGTTCATCAGTCTATGGGTCTTGTATCGAACATCGAGACAAGATCATTGCCAGTCTTACGGTCTAGTCACTAGTTACTACTGTTACTTTTCTGTAGATACCATTCCTTCCAAATTTTAATAGTAGTCTTGGTCGTATGACTAATAATATTGGTCTTGCTAAGCGCGAAAGTTCATCAGTCTTAGTATTGAGTCAAGTATCGCACATCGAGACAAGATCATTGCCAGTCTTAAGGTCTAGCGAATCACAAGTTACTAGTTACTACTGTTACTCCTCTGTAGGTGCCATTACTTCCTCATTTACTAGTAGTTTTGGTGTTGTGACTAGTAGGCTTGGTCTTGCCGACCGCGAAGGTTTAGTATTGTTCTTGAGTTTCGAGTTACTAATTACTACTGCTACTGGTCTGTAGCTGCCATTGATTCAACACTTTACTGGTAGCTTTGGTCTTATGACTAGTAATCTTAGTCTTGCTAACTGCGAAGAATCAGTTTTGGTCTTGGGGCTTGTTTAAAAATCAAGACAAGACCAATACTAGTCTTAAGGTCCAGCGAATCACACGTTACTAGTTAGTACTTTCACTCCTCTGTAGCATTGATTCCACATCCTACTAAGACTACTTCCTTGTGACCAGTAATCTTGGTTCTGTAGACTGCAAAGGTCAGTCTTGGTCATGAGTTTTATATCGAAAATCAGGATAAGACCAAGACTACTCTTAAGGTCTCTTGATCCAGAAGTTACTAGTTACTACTGTTACTTCTGTGTGGGTGCCATTGTTTCCACATTCTACTAGTAGTGTGGTTCTTGTGACTAGTAATTTTGATCTTGCTGTCCGCGAAGGTTCAGTCGTAGTCTTCGGTCTTGTATCGAAACTCAAGGCAATATTAATACTAGTCTTAAGGCCTAGCGAAGCACTAGTTACTAGTTACTACTGTTAATTCTCTATAGATGTCATTGCTTCCACATTGTACTTGTAGTCTTGGTCTTGCGACTAGTAATCTTGACATTTTTCGTATCTCAAATATTCGGTCTTTATCGTGACTTTGTCTCGAAAATACGGACGAAACCAAGACTAGTTATAAGATTCCGCAAACAAAGAATTGCTAGTTACTGTTGCTACTCCTCTGTAGGTGATATTGCATCCACATTTTAAATTTCACTAGAACTCTTGGTCTTGTTAGTAATAATCTTACCTCGAAGATTTAGTCTTGATTCTGGATTTTGCCTCGAAAATTAAGAAAAGACCAAAACCAGTCTTGATGTCGAGCGAACCACAAGTTACTGGTTTCTACTATTACTTCTCTGTAAGTGCCATTGCTTCCACATTTTACTAGTAGTCTTGTCTTGCGACTAGTTATCTTGGACTTTTTCTTACCTCGAAGATTCAATCTTAATCGAGGATCTTATCTCGAACATCAGGGCAAGACCAAGACTAGTCTTCAGGTCTCACAAATCTCGAGTTACTAGTTATTGATACTCCTCTATAAGCGCCGTTGTTTCCACAGTTTACAAGTAGTCTTGATCTTATAACTAGTAATCTTGACATTACTCTGATCGCAAAGATTCAGCTTGTCTTGAATATCAAGACAAGACCAAGACTAGTATTAAGATTTTGCAAACCACGAATTACTAATTACTACTGCTATGCCTAGGTAAATGGCATTGCGTCTAAATTTTACTAGTAGTCTTGGTCTTGTGACTAGTGATCTTAGTCTTGCTAACCGCGAAAGTTCAGTCCTACTTTGGATAGCTTGTCGAAAGTCAAGCCAAGACCAAGACTAATCTTTGTGTCTCGCGAATCTCGAGTTACTAGTTATTTATATTCCTCCTACTTTTTCTTGCCTCGAAGCTTGTGATCGTGGATTTTGTATCGAAAATCAAGAAAAGGCCAAGACGAGTCTTAAGGTTTTGCGAACCACACGTTACTACTTACTACTGTCACTTCTTTCTAAGTGACATTACTTCGAAATTTTACTAGTAATCTTGCCCTTGTGACTAGTAATTTTGGTCTTGCTGACCGCAAAGTTTCAGTCTTGGCCTTAGAACTTGAATTAAAAATTATGACAGGAGCAACATCAATCATAAGGTCTCACGAACCACAAGTGACTAGTTACTACTGTTACTTGCTTTTGTGACCAGCAATTTTGGTCTTGCTGACCGCGAAGGGTCAATCTTGGTCTTGGGTTTAGTACTGAAATCAAGACAAGACCAGGACTAGTTGTAAGGTTTCGCCAACAAGTTACTAGTTCCTACTGCCACTCTTCCGTAGGTGCCATTGCGTCCACATTTTAGTAGTAGTCTTGGTCTTGTGACTAGTAATCTTGGTTTTACTGACCGCAAAGGTCAATCTTGGTCTTGGATATTGAATCGAAAATTAAAGGAAGACCAAGACTAGTCTTAAGGTCTCGCACATTACAAGTTACTAGTTAGATACTGCTATTACTTCTCTCTAAGTGACATGGCGTCCACATGTTGCTACTAGTTATGGTTTTGCGACTAGGCCAAGACCAAGGTTAGTTTTAAGATCTCCCGAACGTCGAGTTACTCGATTGATACTCCTCTGTATGCAACATTGTTAACACATTTTACTTATGTAGTCGCTGCGCCCTTTGGCTGTTCCGCTGTTATTTTGAAGTTAGAAGCGTTCTATAAGTTCTAAAATAATGTGCCTTATGCTTTATAGTTTTGCATAAGATGATTTCGGAGGCTTTCACAGCCATTATCATTACGTAACCAACGACTTGCGTCAATAATGACACGGTCCAATCACGGAGATTGTTTGTTAATTTGCATAAGATTATTAACGCTGCACATCTTCTTTATTTAAACCTTTGGTTAGTTCAAATTTTAACTAAAATTTTCTGTATTTACACATAGTATTTAAATCATAGCAATGAATCACTTAGATTTTAACAATCAGACTATTAACAACAGCATTTGTTTGCAGATGAAGAGGAAATTCCCTACAAAGTAAGCAGTAGAAGTTTTTCCACGACTATGTACGAGGCTCCTAGGCAACCTGTAGGTGGTATCAAGCGAAGAATGAGCTACAGCTATGGCGACTATGGGTAAGGCACAACTGATTGACCATAGACGTGCCCTAATTCACGTGATTAATTTTAATTCCGAGACTTATATAATATAATTTCCAATAAATAATCAATAACATTTCAGGTACGGCCCTTCCAATTCGCCCCCATCCCTCTACAGCAGGTTAGAAGGACGCAGAGCCGAGTCGGCCAGGCCAACTCCAATCTACGACGATGTCAGATTCAATCGATTTAAGCCCAACAACTTTGGCTTGAGCACCTACGGGCACCTCCAGATAGACTACTCCTGTAGTTGGAACAATCTCGACAAATATATTTATAACTAGTCTTACGTAGTAGTGTGGCAGCGCGAAGTATGTGCTGCTGCTCTTGTTATAGGTTACTGTTTTTATAGATTCAAAATCACTGTGTAGTACAAAAACACACAAATGTAATATATTGCCAATTATGTTATTTATTAAATAAATAACGGGTATTAATCTGCCTTTAATATTCTAGATTTGCAAGAATTTACTTTTAGTCTGAATCCCCCTCCAGTATTGTAAATATTTGGACCCACTCCAAGGGAAAAATAAAGACAAAAGTGCAAAATTTTCTGTAATTATCTGAATTCTAGATTTCAGCAATAGTCATCAAGATATGTTAAAATTGGTCTAGTTTTTTTACCTCAGTAAACACACAATTACGTATAGGCCAAGAGTATTTAGGTAATTTGAGTTTCTATCTATTGCTTACGATACAGGTAGCAAAAGAGCTGACCAATTTTGTTGATATATTTATTTAGCATATGGCCTCTACAGAGGGTATTATAATGATAAAATGTAACATAACACAAGTATAAAACACAAATAGACAATAAAATAAAACCACATTAAAATTGCCACATACAGTCTAGATATAATAAAATCAATAATTACAATACTATAAAGGTCAAAAAGTTACGTTATAAATAAGACAGTGGTGATTAGCCATAAGAATGACTGTAATATAGACAAATAATAGGGTTTTTAGCTTATAGCTCAACAGATATTAGCTTGTATTTCGACCTGCGCAGCACGATAGAGTGAGTACTAGGAAGAAGAAAAACAAGTTGAAGTTTGAGCCATGTTGTCGCTCCACTGTGCTGTCTTTGTACTAGAATGTATCTGATGTTCACAGTTAGGTGACCAAGAAGTAAATGAGCTCCGTCGCTACCCCGCCACGTCGGCTACTGTGCATCGTTTACTCACATGTAACCTAATATCTGTTGAGTTGTATATGAATGCAATTTATAGATGTTTACACAAACTGAGTAGTGTAAACTTTCTTTAAATTGTGTGCTTGCATAGAAGCAAAACTATTTAATCGTTGTACATAGTACATATTATACTTGGTGTTGTAATACTGAAATTGCTTCGCAATACTTCTCTTGGTTGAGTTCAATTCCCTCCAGTCATTACCGCTTCTGAAAAACCGTTCTTTCTCGTTTCGATATCGAGAATTCTCAAAAAAATCTTGTTTATCTACTTAGCCGAATATCAGACAGATAAAGAAGAATTAGCTCAAGAAACTGAGTGGATAAAGGAGAACACAGGAAAGAATAATAGTAAAAAGCGAATGGATACGTCACTCACCCCATCATCACAACAACAACAGGGATATTCAACTTTTATTAAACAAAAAAACTAAGAAAGCACCAGCACCTCTGCCTGTAGTAGCTATTGGAAAAAGTCAAACTCTATACTCTGGAATTTGTAACAGACACGAATTTATTTGCAGCATCTTTATTATTTATTATTGGAAAAAAATTGTGGAAGGCCTAAAAATAAAAATGCACGATGAACTGGCATACGAAAAACTTGAATGGGGGGGGGGGGGTTACATATTAAGAATTAAATATGTGTTAAAGATATTCAGTGACCTACCTACAGATTTAAACTTGAAGGCGTTTCTGCCGACAAATTTTATTTTTTAAGTATTTAAGTATAGTGCAAGCAGGTTTCAAGATTCGAGAATTCTCAACTCGAAAACGAAATCAAGACGAGAATTTATCTTCGAAATCGAGAGTGAGGTTCAATTCTCATCTCGAATATAGGAAAAGATCAAGAATTTTCTAATTTTCATGTCGCGGCACCACTAATTTTCTGATTTAAACAAACTTGATAGTATCTTAGCATTGCGGCTAGTTGTTTTGGTATTGTGACTAGTAATCTTGGCCTTGTTCTGATCTCAAATTAAAGTTGACCTTGGATCTTGTTTCAAATATCAAGACTCATGAGTCTTAAGATCTTGCAAACCACGAATTACAAGCTCCTCTAGAGGTGACATTGTTTCCACATTTTACTAGTACTTTTGATAATGTTGTCGAGATAAAAAACTGTTTAGAAGTATATCAATTATAGCCAGGGTATATTTACTGCTACGTTGCTGATGCTTCTCGGATGTTAAATGATGGCGGATTACTGCTCCAAGTAAAAATGGGCTACAGACAACACCAAAAACAACTCACTTGTGTCGGAAAACAATCAAGTTATCCTCCTTATCGTTCCAAAGGAACCGTAAAAAATCTCGGTCAGTTTGCTGCAAGCTGATCTGTAAAAAAGCCTTTCTAATATCAGACACCACGCCAATTCTTTTCATCCTAAACCGAAGCAACAACTGAGGTATCTGTTCTATCAAGTTCAGCCCCTTATCCACACAGTCGTTCAATGCTGGAGAATTCTTCTCATGCGCTGACGCATCAAAGACGGGTCGAATTCTGGTTGTACTATTTTATTTTACTACATGCCTATGAGGCAAGTAATGTCCGCCTTCGTCGGTTTCCCACACTCTCTCGATAACTCATTCTTCCAACCATTCATCTAGAACCTGCTGGTACTCATCGTAACAGTCATCAGTCTTCAATTTTCTGACAGTTGCACTTAATCTCATTTCATAATTATTAGGCAGAGGTGGATGGCCTTCCTTCCAAGACATGTTCACTTCATATCTGCCCTCAGAATATACTGTCACTGTTTCTGAAAAATATCGTAAAGCTTCAGTATGTACCTCCATATTTGTCTTCTTTTCTGAAGAATCTGTAATGCCGATTAATTCAAGTTTCCAAAAGTCAGCAATATTAATATCATTAACAAGCATATTCGTAACCACCATAGCTATAGTACCCTTAGACGTACACTTAGGAACTTTTCCCATGATCGTCCAACCTAATTGAGTCTCTACTGCAACGAGTCCGCAAGATAACTCTTTCCGGTTACCTGTGTAGAGTTTTCCAGCAACATTAGCACCGATTAATATCTCTATTGGTCCAGTATCTTCGAAAACATAAAAAAAATAATGTTGGTACCTGCAAGTTCTTTCATCCAAGTTCCCTTAGGTACATGAGGTAAATTCCCACAAATATTCACTTGGTCCATAGCCTCAAAGTTGCAACGATAACTATCATCTAAATTAGCGATGTGAATCCTGAGTTTAGTGTGCATGCAGATACTTGTCTTTTCTCCTCCAAATAACGAATAAACCACTGCTTCCTGTTCGACTGGATGGTATTTCATTTCCTCCGCAGTTCGTTTCAAGATGTAGGATCGATGAGATCCGGTATCTATGACGGCTCTTACCGGACGTTGGCAGTCATTTCCTCTCAACAAAACAACAAGAGTAGGGAGAAGTACACCAGTATCCCATGTAACATTGGCCAAAACATTGTCATTAGGTACACTGTCTTCAACTTTTGATTTTTCTGAAACAGATGTGAAAGTTTTAGTTTTCTGATAATCAGGACATAGCAACAAAATATGCTTTTTATTGCATATTGCACACTTTGGCCTGTATCCGCATCTCCTGGAGAGATGGGTCGGCGGCATGGCTTTCAAACAAATGAAACAGCACCTTTTTTCTCTTATAATCTGCATCTTTTCATCTAACGACATATTTTTAGCCCTGAAACAGTCTACACTGGAATGCTTTCCCGAAATACAAAAAATGCAACTTGGTTTATTTTCTTGAGTAGTAAAAAGATCCATTGCAGTGGGTATTTCCAACTCAGATGAGAATCTTAAGTTTTCTCTCTTCTTATTCAGTTTCTCTTGAACCATCCCAAAACCTGCCTTCGCTACAGAAATACGTTCTTCGTTCTGTACTTCTTGTTTCATGAACTCCATCAGCCCAGTAAGACGAACTTCTGCCTTTTCCATATCGTTCGAAGATGAACTTCTCTGCCAAACTCAAAGAAAATCTTCTGTCATACACGATTCTATCAACGGGCACAAAATAGATGCACATTTCCCCGTCGTTACATCTAATGTTTCTAAGGCACCAAGTGACACTCTAACTTATCATACAACTGAGACAAAGAACACTTAGAGGATCTAGAATTGTCCAAAATCAAGCCTAAAAGTTCTCTAATATAAACTTCAATAAGATCCTCTCTCCCAAACCGTGCCTGGAGTGCCTGTTTAGCTAACGTATAATTTTTTCCTGAAGGTGGAAAACGTTCCATAACTTGCCTAGCTCGGGACCCAGGAACTGTTGCTTGAAACAAATAATTAAACTTATCCTTGGGTGCTATGCTCTCGTCATCGTCTATTTGTTTAAACTGACTCCAGAAAGGCAGCCATTCCTTTAAATCACCATTCAGCTTTCGAAATTCAATGGTAGGAAGTTTAAACTTTCGATAAAAGGCGTGTTTGTATGAGGATTCTAAAGCATTACTGCCCTCATCTTGTTTATTATAATTCACTTTACATTCGACAGAGAATATAACCTTTACTTTTTCGTATTTTCTGCGATATTCGTCCTTGCTAACCGACTCTGCTTCAAGAATGTCATCTTCTACTTCCATGTCGAGCATTAAATCGAATATTTCTGCATCTTTTTCCCAGAGATCTCTCCAAACTGCTTCAACCGTATTCATTAAAGCACGTATTTCAGCAAAATTAGAAACTTCTGCTGCTAATAATTCATTCAGCGTGTTGACATATCTCGAAAGTGAGCCTCTGATTACCTTTCTTGATTTTTTAATCTTATCCATATTAATCTTCTCCACAGTCTCTTATGTAACTACAAATCGTGGTGTTCCACGTCTGGGCGCCAAATGTCGAGAATTGGGTAGATTTCGGATATATAAAAATACATTATCTGACAGTGAGTGTTCTCAGTTTTTATATCCGAAATCTACCCAATTCTCGACAAATGTAATTGATAATGTGATAATATTGGTCGCGTTCTGATCTCCAAAGTTTAGAGCTAATCTTAGATCTTGAAAATCAAAATAATACCACTATATAGTCTTACAATCTCGCAAACCACGAGATACTAGTTACTACTATTATTCCTCTACAGACGAAATTAGTTCCACATTTTACTAGCAATCTTGTGACTAGTAATATTATCTTGTCTCTAAAATCAGGACAAGACCAAAATTAGTTTGAAGGTCTCGTGTATCACTAGTTACTAGTTACTACTATTACTCTCCATAGCTGACATTGTTTCCGACTAGTAATCTTGGTCTTCTGATTAATAATCTTGCCATTGTTCTATCCTCGAAGGTTCAGGAATGATTTTTGATCTTGTATCAAAATTCAAGACAAGGCCAAAACTAATCTTAAGGTCTTGAACGTCACTAGTTATCCCTCTATAGGTTAGAGTTTTTATACATTTTCCTTGTAATCTTGGCATTTTTCTAATCTCAAAAGTTGACTATTAGTCCTGGATCTTGTCTCGAACATCAAGGCAAGACCAAGACTAATCTTAAGGATTCGCGAATTACATGTTACGAGTTACTACTGCTACTCCTCTGCAAGTGACATTGCTTCCACATTTTAGATATTAGTTTTGATCTTGTGACTAGTAATCTTGGCCTTATTCTAACTTGGAAGTTTCAGAATTGATCTTGTGTCAAAGTAGAGTGATGGAAAGTATGGACGAAAAGTCAATTATTGACTTAATTCTGATAGAAATACCAAAGGAAAGTATCCTAAACGATCATTTTATGGCAGAAGCTCGAGTATGTGCTAACAATCCAAAAGAGAAGACGACTAACAAAACCAAAAGGACGGAGTATTTTAGCACGCAAAGTTACAGACTGCAGATAGAATAAGTGAACAAAGCATACCGGGACAGATAAGTAGAGAAATCTAGGAACACAAAGTAAAACTAACATCAGAGAACCTAGATTAAATGTGGAAAGTATTCAAAAAAATAATACTTTTGGCAGATGAAAGAACGTGGAAAATTGCATTGATAATAAAAGGAAACAAACGCAATGGTGAAAAAGAGAGATAAAAAGTGAAATAAAGTACAAAAAGTTACTCTGGAAGAAATGTTTGAATATGACGAAAATAACATACTATGGAAAATATAAATATTAAAGTCAAAAACCTAGTTAAAAAATTTAAAAGCATATCCTGAATAGAATTCGGAAATAAAATTGAAAAATAGGAAATGGAAAAATGTCGTACCGAGTGCTGAGAGGGCTAAAGAAAAAAAGGCAGACAGATTTGAACTGGATTAAAAATAAAGAAGGAATATTACTTAAGATAGAACAAAAAGTGAAGAAAAGGTGGTCAGAATATTTCACAGAATCGTTAGGTGACCAAAAAAACACAAGAAAATTGAATTAAAAACATTGTAAGAATTGAACATGGAAATCCAGCAGGGAACAGAGATAAAAGATGCGTTAGCAAGACTAAAATTCAGGTACCCAAGACAATATAGAACCTGAAATGTTGACATTTATGGGAGATGGGCCAACGCTATTGCATCAACTAATCAACTGTGCATGGACAATGAAAAAAATTCCAGGAGACTAGCAAACAGCTGTAATTATCCCAATACATTAGAAAGGGGACAACCTAAACGGTGAAAATTAGAGGAATTTCATTATTCAGTGTGCCAAGGAAGGTGTTCGAAAAGGTGATCGAAAAGAGGCTGAGGAAAATCTTAGAAGAAACTTTAAAAGAAACGCAGGTAGGCTTTGAGCCAGAAAGAGGTACGCAGGATTGGATTTTTAGTTACGGATTAGCAAAAAAAAAAAGTAGGTATAATGGAAAGCTGTATCTGGAAAAAGTCTTTGATAGTGTGCCCAGAAGAGAAGTTTGGAAAGCATTAAAAGAGAATAAAGTACCTAAAGATCTGAGAGAAGCCATTTAAAGCACTTTCGAAGAAACATAGTACAGATCAGTAAAATGAACACGGAAGAGTTTTAAAACTCAAAAAAGGGTGTGCCAAGGGGGATACTGGCACATTGCTGTTTATTACAATAATGGACCACATCGCACAAAAACAGAAGGACGAAGTCAACAGAGTCCAAGTGGAAACTAGACAGCTAAGACCTGAGCAACTACAAAAAACAATGGAAGCATGAAGAGCAGTTTAATAGATTTCGGGAATGAAAATAAATGTTAAGACAGAAGTAATGGTGATCGCCAAGCAAACTGAAGAGATTAATGTACTAACCAGAACAAAGGAGAATAAAACAAACACACACAATAAAGTAGATATTTAGGCGAGATAATGGATGAAAATGGCAGGCCCAATAGCAAAATAAACAACAGAATCAGCAATGCATCCAGATTGTAACATGCCCCAAATAGAGCTTGTATAAGTAAAAAGAAATCACAGAAGAAACTAAAATTAAAATCTGCAATACTGTTATTCTGCATACATTAATATATGGCTGAACAACTGAAGAGTGAAAGAGTAAAGACACACGAAGCGGTTCATACCGAGTCAGCAGCCGACTGCGATAAAACCATATATGGATGAAACACACGAGTCAGCTAAACATTACTGTAACGTTTCGCCCAGTGGGAACGCGTTTTTCTGAATTAAAATTAATTCGCGCGTTTTCCCCTAGCGATTTTTACGTTTCTTATCTTCTTCACTGGTTTTCCCTGTCAATATTATAACCTGAAACCAACCTAAATTTTAGCTCAAGCTCCGTCAACAATTATTTTGTAACAATTTCCTGGAAGACATGTTGGAGGCCAAGACTCGTTCGCGAGGCCGTTTCGCATGCTTCCCAGCGTAGTTAAACTCGAAACAAACATATTAGAACTCATAATTAAAAAGGGGGCCTTCAAGCCGCAAATTTTCACAACGATCTGTATATGTGCTAATCCCTTTGAACACAGATATTTACCTACCTGCTAGACTTCCCGAGGGACGTAGAGGGGCCGTCCACACAATCACCTGACTACGCTGCACCGTGGAAAGCATCCTCGACGTCTGCAATCCTCTCGAGTTCGTCCCCCAGCTGAAATACACCGTCGACTTTTCATTCTATGGTACCCAGCACAAACACAACGCCCAATTCACAGGGGGTTTGCCGAATCTCCCGCACGACCCGGTGTTGTAAGTAAATAACCCTGACATAGCCGAATTAACCTATATTTGCAGTTACACGTGCCTTTGACATTGTGACCGAGATTCAAGTTTAACGGTTGGCATCCCTGGGACTAATTTCGACGGCGCAACAACGCGACCAGTGGCGTCCCGTCGATCTACCAGGGCTCAAACTGTAGGGCCACAAACGCACGGATGTATGATGGGCTGCAGTGACGCTGGGTGTTCGCAAGAGGACGTTTTGTATAACTACCAATTTTATTGTAAAATACATTTTACTATATTTGTGAATACATTACAATATAATTAAACTGTCTAAAATTATCCTGGTGTTTGTTTGCTGGTCTCATAGTGTGTATCTGTCTGAACCAAATTAACTCCGACTGAGAGAGCTACCCGATGGTGATTAATATATTCAATGCTCTTATTAGCAGAAGGGCGGAGTGTTACATAAAGATCACATTTTGCCAGTATTTTTATTGAAGACAAAGTTGAACCGTAAGGTTTGACTAATAGTTTATGTAGGTACTGCCTACTATGAGACAATACTAGGTAGATAGAATATTTGTTTGGATAAACATCCTGATCGCATAATTTTAAAATGTCTGTAACAGATGGTGATTTTTTGGGTTTCGTTTCTTGAAGTCTCGAGTCCTCGAGCTAACTTAACTTTCCACAACAGCACTTTGTACTTGAAAACAGCTTCTGATAAGCCACACGTGGACGTATTATTAAATAATATATGTTCATATTTCTACCAAACGAAAGTAAGGCAAGTATTAATAGTTTTTTCATTAGATGTAAGTAAATTCTGAGGCAATAATATTGTTAAATTGAATGTGCATATGGCTTCGTTGCTGAAACAAAAATCCAAGTCAGAAATGATGTGGTCTAAAGGAATAAATATACTTAGGTATTCGATAGTAATAGTCAACTGTTTCTACAACATAATTGTAGAGAAACTATTTGTGATTTTTGTAAAGTTGCCTCTAATTGATCAGCCTCCTCCGAGACATCTTCCCAAATTTTATTAAAAAAAATTGTGGTTTTCTCCTGTTGTTTTTTCTAACTCATAGAATTGCCATGTTAAGTAGCATTTTAGGCAACCTATATAACAGCCTACTGGAAAGAGGAAACATTGTGAATGTATTATAATATGTCAAAATTTAAAAAAATGTTATAAAGTAGGCATTGTTTTACATACGAGTACTCACCTTTAAAATTAAAATTTTGCAGGCTCTGGATATTTTAAACTTTGACTAACTAGTCATACAATTTAAAATAAACAATGAAAACCTTATATTATTAACAACATTGCAAAATATGCTGGTCACTACGCACAAGATGCAGTTCATTGTTTTATCTAGTGGAAACTGGTAGACACTCGACTGTTTACAGAACCGTAAGCTACAAGCGACGAAAACGTTGGGAAAATGAGGGCAAATTTGCGCCTATTGGAATTAAAAAGAAATAAATATGTGGAAGAGGCATTCGATAAAATCAAATTTAAATTACGGGCATATGCTATAAGGGTCTGTTTTGTTTATAATTAAAACAAAATAGTCAGCTTTTTATTCAAATACATTTTTAACAGGCCCAAAAAGGTGTCAATTGACCCTATTGACACCCCCTTGGATCCGCCAGTGAGTTTCATTTATTGCCGATTGAAGAAAAAGAATTGGCGTATATGTAACGTTTCGCCCAGCGCGAACGCGATTTTTGAATTAGAAATTAATTCACGCGTTCTCCCATAGCGTATTCTACGTTACGTATCGGAGTTTGAATCTTTGGCCCGCTCGGCCAAATACGTCATCGAGAAGTCGCAGGTACACGTACTCGCCGCTCTCCTACTTAAGACGTCCGAAGTGGTTGCTAAGATGTCCGAAGCACGAGAAGGAGACTATTAAAAGCAGCTTCGCGACCGATTCACGAGGCATTCATTCCGGCATTCATCTCATTAATTCACTTTATCCCTTGCTTCCCTTCCTGTTCCTATCCCGACCGTTTAATGGAATTCACTCGCATCCATTTTATTTGGAAATCCTGCACCCCTGCTCCGAATTTACCTGTAGCTAGTTGAACCGAGGACTCCCCCCCCCCCCAGGAGGCCGTGTTTCTAGCTAATTAAACCTGAATATATCCCCGTCCAGAAAAATAGTTTATGAAGCGAAGGCCCTTTCGACTTCTCGTTCTATCGCACACTGCACAAGCACTGTCGCGAACCCCAAGGAGACTTGGCGACCTTCACGGACGTCCCGGAAGCGTAAGCAACCCTTGAGATAGCCAAAACTGTCTCTATGTTTACAGCCGCACGTGCATTCGAGTCCCGGCCGAATTTTGAGGTCTGCGCGATTAGCCTAATTTCAACCGTCCGAGTTCCCAGGCAGCGGCTTACCGTAAGGCCAAGAGGGTCTGTCTCAGAACTGCATCGACGTATGACGGGTTGCAGCTGAGCCAGAATTACGAAGTACAACGCCCGAACAAATTATGAATTTATTGTAAAATACATTCTATTTTCATTTTTCGAGTAAACCTGATGTTTGTAAACACATACTAAAATATAATAAAACTGTCTAACATTATCCTGGTGTCTGTTTGCTGATCTTATTATATCTGAGAGAACCAAATTAACTCCGACTGATAGCTACCCGTTCGCAGTAATTTTCGGCACCCTTAACGCAGGGTTGAAATGTCACAAATATGGGAGCACCCACTTGTTAAGGAACATCAGAAAAAAAATCTGTTTCATTTGCATAATGCTCATGTTGCATATCCCATATGGCTGGATTTCCAGTATTAGATTTTCCGTTTGGATTTTGGTACCTATATTTACCACTAAAATTAAATTAGTACATGTATAACCATCAAAACAAATAATCAATCAGGTACTACTGATCTAAGTAAAATATTTTCATATATAACAAAAATATTTGACAACCGCGCATGATATTCAATGCCGAAAAACCGCTTGTCCTGTGTACACCTTCATAATAGGGAAGCGGATAAATAAGTAACACAATCAAAAGGTCTGCAAAGAATAAAACATTTTATTAGAAAAGTAAATACAACAGCATACCTTATACTTCTGAGCCGGCAGTACGGCTGAGTGTTGTTGCATGTCTCAGTCTCACAGCACTTGGAAAAGCTACGCTTCAGCCTGCTTGCTCAGTACTTGGATGTGTGAACATCTGAACCCCGGACGTAGTGTTCTAGCTTAGACAGGCTTCACTACCTCAAGTACCTCTGTTGAATTTAAAAATGCACATACCCTTAGTGGCTCGGTGGGCCCGGCACCCCGACACTGTGTAAACAGTATAAACGGTTACAGATAATGTATGTATGTATATACTTCTAATATATTCTAATACAGTTCTCTATGATATTACATTAATTCTTAAATGAGTACTTAAATAACTTAAAAATTAATAAATTCCCACTTTGTAATCATAAACAAGCGCAGTATAATTGGTTACAAAATAATCATAGAACGCAATAGAATACCGTTAATGCAATAGTAAACCTTATTTCTCTAATCCGGTACTTCCATATCGTTCAAATAATCCAAGCTTCCAGGATTATGCAATCTTCGCTTTTTGGAATATGGAGGCTTTTGAGTTGGTTTTGACAGTTGCTTCAATGCTGGCAGAAAAGACTTAACATTACCGCCTGTAACCTTTTTGGATATATTCGTAACAGGCTGATGATTTTTAAGCGATTCCTTCTGTAAGTTTTCGTAAGATGCTCCTTGGAATCGTTCTGGTCCACAGGAGTTCTGATTGATATTAGTAGCTGTTCTTGGCCCACTGTTGCTGAGTGATGCGTACTTCGATGGTCCGGTGGTTGTTGCAGTAGAATACAGAGGAGAGTCGTCCATTTCGCCCCTGCTCTTGTCATATATTGCAGTTGATTTATTAACATTTGCATAAGTCTCATGTGAAGACCTCATCTGTTGCTGATTTAAATTTGGGGTCACCATATCCCTGCGAGAACGTGCCTCAAGACCTTTGTTTTTTGTGGCATTGAACAGCTGCTCTTGCGTAATCCTCAGCTGCTGCTCTGTGAGCTGCAGCTTTCTTTCAAGATCATGAATGCGCTTGAAATAAAAAACATTTTAGAAACACAAAATTCAAATAAAGATAATCACCTTGTTTGTAACATCTAAATCATAGTTGCTACGCATTTTAAAGCTCAAGTATTCTTCTTGCAGCATGCAGCAAGACTGATTTGCACTCCTTAATTGCTGTTGTACTGCTTCCATTTCATCGTACTGTAGGGCATTTGAAGCTTGAGCTAGCTGAAGCTCATTGGAAAGTTCTTGTTCTACAACTCAGTTTGTACAATAAACGAATAAACTAAATCATCATGTTTGTTATACCTCTCTGTAAGAACTCATTTCTTTGTTCGTTCATCTGCTTAGTTAAATCGTCAAATATACTCATTTTTTCCAATCTGAACGCTTCTTCATTCTCTGCCTGCTTGCTTACATGTTGTTTTCGTAACAAGAAGTTTTCATTCACGATTTTGTTATATTTATCTTGCAAATCTCTGTACTTTTCTACAATAATTCTTTGTTAATATTAGGTGTATCTATTAAAACGGTTTTATGACAGAAGCACAATTTTTTTAGTTGAATTGTAGGGAAAAATACCTATTCCAAACACCAATGCTATTGTTAATATTAATTGTTATTGTGATTCTCTACTAACCATAACCAAAATTATACTGTAAAAAAGTAAAACGAAGGGAATTGGCCAGGAATTCTGCATTTCAGCCCCTTATTTATTAGAAGAAATTAAGGTAGTTAAAAAATTATAATTGCAGTTCATACCTTTCAAGCTGACGTACAATGTATTGATTTGCGCATCTGGTTCTGCGGTACTACTCATCATCTGCAACTGCTGTAGAGCATTTTCCTCAGACTTCTTCAACGCTCCTATTTCCCCAGTTAATTCGTCCACAATACTTCTCAAATCTTGTCTCGCTTTTTGAATTACATTGTGCTCCTGAAATATTCCCAGAATAACAGCCATAAAAATAGATATGCCCACACACATGCCTGCAAGGTGCAGAAATTACCTCTATAATTAATTTAAAATCAGCGAAATGCTCCTCTAAGTCTTTGTATCCATTGAAATTATACATTTTTGAAAGTTTCGAACATTCACGACTGCGCAGACGAACCATATACGAACAGCATCTACTACGCCAATGTTGCTGGTTACTGCAAATATAGTCGCTAGATGGCACAACCTCGAATTGTCAATTGATTTCTGTCTTCTTTTCTTCAACAATTTAAATTTTACATTTATTTTTTATTGTGAGTTGTAGTATATTAAATAGTACAGCATTTAAATAGTAACGAATTATTGCTTATCGCTAAATAATTGTAGTTGTAATATACATAAATAACATTCAATAATAAAAACAGTTTTTAAAGCTAATGGAACAATTTGAAAAAAAATCCCATTTTTCTAAATTAAATTTTTGATTAAAAAAAATATTCAAGAAAGTAATTAATAAACAGAAAATCGCTTTCCAACTGTTTTATACAAAAAAATATATTCATAATTATATTGGAATATGGACGAACTATTGGGATAAGCTCAAACGTTTGAGTGTTATTAAATATAAGGCAGGATTTATAAAATTAATTCATAAAATATAAAAAGTAAAGTATTTGCATTGGTTGGAATTATTAAGCTCTAATTGATAACCAATACATGTATGTATGTATGTATAATCTGTAACCTCATTTACCGTGCGGTGTAGAAGCTGATGCTTTATACGCTGGCATCTGGCGGTACAATGCTCAACTTGCCCCGGATTCGGGATACAGGGTTGGAGCGCGCCTTTTGGTGCTTGCGCAGCAACCATTGTGTAAGTTGTGTGTCTTGGTGATGTGTTGGCCTTGTTACTCTATCTCTTAGGTCTGTGGTTCTGAGTAGATCACAGTTAAGTTGGTGCCCAACTGTGAATGGTCTCACTGAGCCCGATTCTAAGCGCCAAGGATACGGAAAAATTTTGACCCCAGCGGGATTCGAACCGAGGACTTGCTTAATGCAAGTCTGGCGCTTACCCAACTGCGTCACTCAGCTTCTATTAACCAATGACATTAAAATTCCAACAATGTCAATAAAACAGTTATCACAATTCATGCATGCAACCTAATAAAAACATATAACAGCGTAATGGGAGGAGGAAACATCGTGAATGGTATACAACCGAATTTATTAAACCAATACATTATGTAAACAGTGTTAATAAAAAAAAAATTTATAATGTTATGTACGGCCGGGAGAAATTCGTCACGCTATGCCCTATCTTTCAGGGCGTAATGTGTCACTTTACTGCCCTAGGGCCATAATAGATATGTACCAATGGCATTATAAAGATGCTTATTCCCGTTCGAGAAACACAAGTTGCACGACGAAGCCAGTCGCACGAGGGGTATAAACTTCAAGTAATGCCCTTGATGGACAGAACGTTTTATTTTCCACTTTTAATACGTAAATAAATCGGAAAAGCTCAAAATGCAAGTCAGAACGCCCTAGGACATTATTAGGGGGCATAATGAACAGGCGTTATCATTTCGCCCGCTCTTTACGCCTTAGGGCGTTATGGACCATTTTATATACCTCATATCACAAATATAAACAACAAATAATATATCAGTGGAAAATAAATTACTTTAGGCGCTTAGGCCGTATAGTGACACATTACGCCCTCAAAGTACATAAAGTACTTTACGGCCTGCTTAGTGTCGTGTTTGTGGGGTTGATAAAAAGTTGACGAAATTTATAAAAATTATAAATCGTGTTTTAACTATGAATATTCTTCTCTGTAGAAAATTAACCTTCTTTCCCAACCTCCTTTCTCTTTTTAAAAAAAAAACGTTATGGTGAAAACCAAAATTGGCTATCGTCTTTTGCTTTGGGATTATAAATAAAAGTTTGATTTTTCGCTTTGTGGCTATATCTCGCTTATTTATGAAAATATAGAATAGCTATTTACGACACTAGTGTTAAGAGTGCAATTATATATTGTGAGTAATCGGTTTGCGGAACGAGCAAAACGAGTGGAGCAATTTACGAACAATATAAAGCAGCACTTTTAACACGTGTCTCGTAAACTATTTTTTCTACAAACACAGTGCAAGTTGTGGCTAAACTGCAGAATCTGGGGCCAATTCGCCTCCTTTTATTTTTGCTTCCCTTATATACAGGGTGAGGCACATAAAGTGTTACAGAGCAATAGCACTCAAACTATTGATCACATCCAAAAATGTTTCAGACAAAAGTTTCAGTGTTTGAGAAGGCCGTCATACTGGACCACCCTATTTTTTTATCGGTGGAGGCGCTGAAACTACGTCAAGGTCAACTCCACTTTTTTAAATGGAACCATGTATTTTTTTTTCGATGACATTATTACCAATTTGAAGACAAATTCAGCGACCTAAAACACAAGGTCATTCTAGTCACGCAAAGTATGAAAATATTCGAAAAATCGAAAAATGCAACAGTGCAACAAACACGAGTCAACACGACGGTGCACCACCCCATTATGCTCCGTGTTTAAGACAAGTGATGAATGAGATTTTTGGCGAAAAGTGGATAGGATGAGGCGGTCCTGTAGCTTGGCCACCTCGATCGCCAGATCTAACATCAGCAGATTACTTTTTATGGGGTTTTGTCAAAGATCGCGTAATGGCGGTAGCACCTACCACGCCTGACGACATGAAAGACAGAATACGACGAGCATGTACCGAAATTACACCACAAATGTTAGCTGAAGTTAGACGGTTTTTTCATCAGGGAATTAACAAGTGCTTACAAGTCGAGGGTCATCACTTCGAGCATCTTCTGTAGGTAGAACCAAACCAAGGTTAGTGGATCCTTTGAAAGTGATTATTCCGATATTTTTCGATTTTTTGACTATCTTCATACTTTGCTAACTAGAATGACCTTGTGTTGCAGGTAGCTGAATTTGTCTTAAAATCGGTAATAATGTCATCGAAAAAGAAATACATAGTTCCATTTAAAAATCTGGAGTTGACCTTGACGTAGCTTCAGCGCCTCCACCGATAAAAAAATAGGGTGGTCCAGTATGACGGCCTTCTCAAACACTGAAACTTTTGTCTGAAACATTTTTGGATATGATCAATAGTTTGAGTGCTATTGCTCTGTAACACTTTATGTGCCTCACCCTGTATATAGTTATGGTTACCTACTAGAGAAACATGGTTAATAATAATTAATATTAACAATAGGAGGGGAATTGGGCCCTAATTCTGAAGCTTTCCCCAAGTTGTTTATTAGTATATTACATAACAAGCTGCGAAAGTGGCGTATATCGTGCGAGTACATTTGAGAAACGAGGAGAAGCGTAGCGCAGCCGAGTGACTTAGAATATGAGCGTACGATACACTTTCGAGTGAGTTATGTACGCTATTTTTCCCACGGCTAGAAAAAATACACATTTTTAAAATTTCATTTAAGAAAGTAGGTTTTTTAAAATTAATTTTAGTGTGTGAAGTGTAGTGATTTTAGTGCCACTTTTATTCACTCAGTGAAAACAAGTGACACTGCTTTTAATTTAGGAATGAACGATTTTAGAAAAAAAATATTTATTTATTTTTAGTTTTATTTTGACGTAAGAAATTGCAGATTTCAATATATAAAAACGTTTCCTTAGTTACCAGAACTGACCAACGCGCTTGACTAAAATGAAGGCAAATAAAATTCTATACAAGATAGGCTTGGATTTGAATATTTAATAAAATTTTTAAAAACCTTATAGACAACTCGTGTTAGCGTGCTTATTTTTTTACGCGTGAAAAAAGTTGCACTTCTAACACTTGTGGGCTAAAACTCTAAATAACTATTTTGCAACTTAGTGAATGACAGCTTCATTGTGACAACTGACAAGTCAGTAGATTGTCTGTAATTTTTAGGTCAAAATGACATACTTTCAGCATATATCTAATACTTACTATATTGCTAGCGGCTATGAGTGGGAAACTCACCGATGAAGTGAGACACACAACCAACTCCTTCATGTATACGGTGAGCTGTGCGCAAGCGCGGCGGCGTCGTCCGCCCAATGGGGAAGTGGTCAAGTTTAAAATTCGCTTCTAAAGGCGGAGTTCGAATTCTCACGCATGCGCACGAGACGCGTTATCTCGAAGCGAGACTATGTCGGCGCCGTAATGTTTTCTGAAGTTTCCAGGCCTTACCAGCAATATATGTGTGTTATATATATGACTTTCAGTAATTTTTTAGGTTAAAATGACATTGTCAGCAATTGTTAGGTTAAAATGAAATATTTAGCCTACTGTGTAACTGAATTGTTCATTTTTTCAGAACAAACACGTTCGTTATGATAACGGCCGGGTGAATGTGTGTGGGCTTGGCAAAAAATACTAACATAGTTATTAACGACATAAGGCCGTTAGTAAGCATGCAACAAACGAGGATAAATTTGTGGCCGAGGCTGTTAGGCCGAGGCTGATGAATTTATCCGAGTGTATGTTCTATAGGTTCTCTACCAGACACAAGCGTGCACGACCTCTCCAATTCATCACAGAACAATCGATAATGTAAAGTCGGTGGTTTGTAAATGACACCGTTGGCAATTGAAAAAATATTTATGCATTTCATTTGGAAATGTACTACATTTCTTCATTCAAAATCAATAATAAATGTGGTACTTTTATCATTAGCAACACTTTTATCTCTAGTAACGGCGATTCGTTTTACATTTGGTAATACTGAAGTGTGATGTTGGTGACACTGTAAGTCTATGTCAAATTCGAGGTTAGTAGGTTAGGTTTTGCTCCCTGCTCTACCACCTAAAACTTCAATATAAAGAATAATTGATAAAAACCATAAACCTAACCTAAAACCTTAACTACTAAGTCTGTGACATACCTGAGCTTAGGAATTATTCAACAAGCTTAGCCCTCTGATTCTTGATTGAATTAATTGCTGTATCATTAGATGACATTTAGCCTTCGTTTTGAAACTTGAAATGCTCAAGGATTTAAAAGAATTGAGGAGGTTGTTATAAATATTACAAATATTATAAGAGAAAGAGTGTTCATAAAGTGCAGTTCTGTGCATTGGTGTGGTTAACAGTCACTTGTTACGTAAATTCAAGTTATGTGTATCTGTACAAAACCTGATTTTATTGTAAAGATAAGTGGGTTCTTTAAAAGCAATTAATTTGTGATACAAGCATGTTTCTTGCAAAACCCTTCTATTTGTAACCAGCCGGAGTCCAAGAATTTATGTGAAATATGCTGAAATTTTCGTATATGTATATTTCTTTGATGTATAGAGAATCGTCTATTAAGGTCCCTATTAATGAATGATTTTTTATTAATGAACGATTTAAAAAAAATCTGTTTACGTTGGTGGCACTGTAAGTCTATGTCAAATTCGAGGTTAGCAGGTTAGGTTTTTGGTCAGTTTTGGCACAACCTAATAAACTCAAATTTGACATAGACTTCCACTGCCAACAACATAAACAGTGCCAACCTAAGAAAAAAAATAACAACCATTTATGGTCACTCGGTACCATTAATTATTTTCATGGAATAAAATTAGATTTTCTTCAAATTAATAATATACGATCAACGGAAAAATATTGTAACTCGTATGGTCGTATGTTGATCGGCGATTAATAATCTCTACGCTAGCGCTCGCGCGTTGAAATGCCTCGATTATTAATCGCTCTCATTAACATACTAGTTTGTTAAGTAACTGATTAGCAACGGGCATCTAAAAAGGGGGATAAATTTTTTTATGCGAATGTAAATATAAAGAAATTGTTCTGAAAAGTTCAAACCTAGGTTCAAGAATACTTTGTTATAATAGTAATTCGTACAACTAGTTTTGAAAGTAATACTTTTTTTCATGAATTTGCAGTTTGATAACGAGGGCGAAGCCAGAGTTAATCAAACAAATAAATGAAAAAAAGGACTTTCAAAACGTGTTGTACACGTAGCTTTTTTTGCATAGTAATCTCTTGGTCGAAATTTAGTCGAAAAGGACTTCGGAATTGACAACTGTCAAATTGACATTTCAATAAAATAGTTGAAAAAAGTGTACTTTTTTCACGAGTTTTGCGTTAAAAAAAGACGACTTTCACGATCACTATGCAAAAATAGTATATTGTATGTTAAGAGCTGAAAGTGCATTCTTGCCGCTTGCGCATGAATATTGCTGGTTGAGGCAAAGCCGAAACCAGCAATCATGCAAAAGCGGCAAGCGCACTTTTAGCTCGAAATATACATATTATTTTTTCGACGACTGAGCATATTATTAATGGAAAATATCATATTTCATTTTATTGCAAATATTAATTGACAATCAAGTTAACATTACTCGCGCAGTCTATGACATGCATATATTTAATAACTAGTATATTGCTAGCGGCTATGAGTTGGGGGGTCACGAAGGAAGTGAGACAGACAACCAACTCTTCAATGTATATGGTGAGCTGTCCGCAAGCGCGGCGGCGTCGTCCACGCGGTGGGGGAAGTGAACCTTCCAGTCAAGTTTAAAATTCGCTTCTAAAAGCGGAGTTTGAATTCTCAGACATGCGCACTAGACGCGTTATACTCAGAGTGAGTTTATGTTGGCGCCGTAATGTTTTCGGCAGTT
Source organism: Agriotes lineatus (assembly GCA_940337035.1). Taxonomy (NCBI): domain Eukaryota; kingdom Metazoa; phylum Arthropoda; class Insecta; order Coleoptera; family Elateridae; genus Agriotes; species Agriotes lineatus. The sequence continues at coordinate 60,639 of CALNHX010000814.1, forward strand.
TCCAGGCCCTGCTAGCAATATATGTATAATACATATATGATGACAGGTGACGCGATTATTTCGACAAATGACGGGCGTTGTCAAGTAAACATTCGGACGTGGCTACCTATTTTGTTTACGCGGAAACCCAAAACGCTCGGCGAGCGGCAAAGTGATGAAAACGCACGCTCAGCGGCAAATGTCAACTTTCTGTTGTCAAATGACAGTGAGAAAAATATACTTTCGATGTCAGTCGTCGAAAATGGCTATTTTTGTATCTAGAATGCGAAATGCTACTTTTGCGTTCGAGAATGGAATACCCATTCGAGAACGCAAAAGCATTTCGCATTCGAGATGCAAACAATGATTTTTCGAAAACTGCAATAAAACTAAGTAGTATGAGAATAAAAAAAATTAAATAAGGTAACTGTCAACGTTAATTGACAATTTTATATTTCATAAACAATTAATTTTTGAACCAGGGCCTGCTGAATTGTTTAACAAACGTCAAAGTGATGTATAAATTTAACTCACTGCAATATCGGCACCTTCAATTTACATGTAGTACAACATAAATATTAGTCATGTTTATAATAGTTTATAATAGTTATTAGTATCTATTGAAATTTTATATTACTTAATATAAAACTAATGTGGGTTACTTAATTAATAAAATCACAAATAAGATCCTAAAAAATTAGAAATTTTTTGACATTTCTTTTATGTTCTTGAACGCAAAAGAGTTTTGCGTTCTAGAACATAAAAGTATTTCGCTGTTAAGTGACAAAAAAGAATCACTTTGCTTACTGAGAATTTAACGAAAATGTCAACATTTGATGACCGGTTTCGAAAATGGCTATTTTTGTTTCTAGAATGCGAAATGCTACTTTTGCGTTCGAGAATGGAAGTTATTTTGCCGAGCTTTAGCGAGGCAAAATACCCATTCGAGAACGCAAAAGCATTTCGCATTCGAGATGCAAACAATGATTTTTCGAAAACTGCAATAAAACTAAGTACCTAGTACGAGAATAAAAAAAATTAAATAAGGAAACTGTCAACGTTAATTGACACTTTTATATTTCATAAACAATTAATTTTTGAACCACGGCCTGCTGAATTGTTTAACAAACGTCAAAGTGATGTATAAATTTAACTCACTGCAATATCGGCACCTTCAATTTACATGTAGTACAACATAAATTAGTCATGTTTATAATAGTTTATAATAGTTATTAGTATCTATTGACATTTTAAATTACTTAATATAAAACTAATGTGGGTTATTTAATTAATAAAATCACAAATAAGTTCCTAAAAAATTACAAATTTTTTGACATTTCTTTTATGTTCTAGAACGCAAAAGAGTTTTGCGTTCTAGAACATAAAAGTATTTCGCTGTTAAGTGACAAAAAAGAATCACTTTGCTTACTGAGAATTTAACGAAAATGTCAACATTTGATGACAGTTTTCGAAAAACATATTTTTAATAATATATGATTATTAAACTTCAAATTACAATATTTCAGATTGTTTGCAAACATAAACGCAAACAAAATTTGAAGAAAAGAAGACAGAACTCTAAACAGCACAAAAAGCGCTACTACGCGTCGCTACGAGCAGTGACGTCAATGGGCGGCATTGCCAGATTGTGCCACAAAATATTCAAATTTACACCACCTTCCTCGAGTCCGACATCGAATCATTCGACATGGTTTGGATACTTCTCGTACCCATTCTAGCTTTAGATTCGGTGGTTGTATTCACTAGCAACTATACAGATAAACAGCGCGACGGAGCGAAGAATATCTGAACGATGACACCAGCGCAGGCAACACGGCAACCATGGCTGACGCGTAGCATAGCAGCGCATGGTTGCGTATGTGCCAAGTTATGTCGCAATTGAATGCAATGATTTACGAAAAACGCAGAATAAAAATGATCTCCTTGGCCCCTTCTTTCAGATGCTGCGGGATGCGAACGATTTCTCCGTAGTTTGGCCGCAAGATACACTCGGAAAGAGTTGGCTAACCTGTACGGCGAATGCTTCTCGAGTGACCAAAATGGAGCGCCATTGCGCTAACCTTTTAGGCGGGGAGACGTAAATTGTTATTAATAAATATTTACACGCAGTAGTGGACGCGAATTGCCAGGCTGAACGGCCAACATCATACTGCTCCACATTAAAATCAGGTAACAAGTATATAGTACACTTTTGCGACGATTACACGATTTTTTACAACTCGGGCATTCCAACAACAATAATGGCTTCGTCCCTTGCATAGTCATTGTTAAAAACGCACAAGTTATGTAAAAAACTTGACGTTTTGGCGAAATCGCCGTAGCTCACAGTGTTTTCATAAAGTTTCTGCTAGTGGTTGAGGGAGAAATACCTAACCAACAAATGTAAAAAGCTCGGGGTAAACTAATCTGCTTTTGCTCAGTTTTAGAGAAGTCGAACGGGGGGCGACATGGAAGATGCTTTGGATGATCAGTCAACATCGACAGTCATGCCAGTGCCATTGAAGAATGGGGAAGTGTCGTCTATGGAGGAGCCTACAATCGGCAGCGATAAGGAATTGGACAGTGATGTGAAAAGTGTGAAAGTGAACGGCGATACCAAAGCAGAGGACTCTGAGGGTGCAGACAGTTCAGATTGTGATACTCTTGTTATCGACGAGCGACCACAGAACAACCGCAAACGTAAGCTGCTTTCTCCTAAGAGCGGCTTCAGGGGATTCAAGCGGTTAAAAGGCGAAAACGAGTACGAACCGCCCACAAACCCTTATTTCAATGAATCTCTTTTCGAATTATCGGAACTGCATCACAATAAAAATATACATTCCTTAGACAAGAATACCAGTGGAGCAGAGAGAAGTGAAAACACTTGTGCCAATGATATCAACCAGGTATATGGGGTTTCCCATTAGTTGTGCAATGGAATTTTTTTTTTTTAAAGGTTATGTTTATTTGTCAAATCTGACAAGTGACAGCCACCAACTTTGATGCTTTGAGATTGACTCAGATTTTTTTTACAACAATTACATTAATATCACATTCTTAAGTTTATTGTAAATTGCTGTAGCAGTTAACTATTGCATCTAAAATGAATATTTTTATAGGTTGGTGATAGCATACCCAATTCATCTGTAATTTCCACCACCCTTTCCAAAAGGTTTCTCGGAAAGAAGAACAAGAAAAACGGCAGTCCCAAGTTGCGCGAGTATGCTCAGTATCTGGGCCTGCAGCCGACCGTTCAGTTCAAGTGTTCGAGGTGTGCCCGTGCGGGCTTCCCGTCGCTATCATCATTAAACGAGCATCACAAGCAGTGCAGGGCACTGGGCCCCATTGTGCCACAAGTATCGACAAATTCTTCATCAGCACCATCCACCAACTTCCGAGTGACGCGCAAAGTGTTCCTGTGCTCGGCGTGCGGGACGTACTACGAAAACTGGAACCTCTTTCTGCACATGCGGGAAGTGCACAAGCGGTTCATATGTTTGTACTGTTTAGGGATGTTCTCGCTGCCTGAAAAACTATCCCTTCATCTAGTTTCAAAGCATAACTGTGTGCCAAGCCAGCTGAACTCTGAGGAGGACTTCTTCCAGGCGTACACAGAGCCATGCTTTCTTATGTGCTGTGACTGTGAGAAGGTGTTCAGTGAGCGTGATAACTTTTTCGGCCATAATTGTGTGGGGATATCGAATAGGGGCAACGCGGAGACTAAAAGTAAAAGTGTCGCAGCCAACAGACAATTAAATCAAAAACAGGCGACGAGCAAGCTTAAACCAGTGAAAAGTAAGTCGTTCGTCGAGCACGTCACAGGGGACATGTTGCCAATTACAAATGAAAATGTGGAAGAAGCCACTGTTACAGAGAAAAATAAGTCTGAAAATAGCCCGAGCCCGAGCAAGGAGGAGGATAATAGTCCTGGGGTAGAAGAAAACCAAGAACCTGAACATGAAAATGAATTAAGTGTGGAAAATGAGGTGAAAAGTGACGGGGAGGCCGATTTAGCACCAACACCTGAGAATGACGTTGAAGATAAGGCGACGCAGCCATTGTTGCAAGAGGACACATCCAATAAAGACCCAGTAGAAACCATGGAAACGAGCGATGAGGCGGGGAATATTGAAACTGAGCTGTCGAATAATGAAAATTCTGATTTAAATGAAAGCAGCAACCATGTAGATGCAAAGGATCTTGAAGAATCAGAAAATGAGTTGGAAGGGGACGAAAATCCACCCTCTCCAGTAGATTCTAATGTGGAGGCACCGACCGATGTTGCTTTAGACGACGAAAACACACTTACGGAAGCAGCAGATGTGCAAATGGACGATGAAGAATTGGATGAAGATAAGACGGAAACCATGCAGTCGAACAGTTCCGAGCAGGAAGACACGCGGAAGGTTCCGAAAGTAACCCTTAAGCTGCCCAAATCAATCACAACTTATGAACATGAAGATAGTGACGACAGTGACAAGCTCACTATGGAACTAGACTCGATAGAAGGCGAAACCGACTTCCACATAAGCGACGAGAAGGAAAACAAGGAGCCTTCAAATATATCTGAGTCCCAAGTTGCCGTGGCAGGGTTGGAAATCCCTATAGTCGAACTGGAGCTCGAGCATCCATTAGACAAATTCGACATTCAGCTCCTGTTGCAGAAGTGCTTGAAAGCGACGATTCCGACTTGCGTTTACTGCAACCACGCCAGGAAAATCGCGGTCAACGGCAAGCAGCTGGGGCTGCACGCAATAGCCGAGCATCGGTTCTCCGCCGTCGTTAACAGCATTACGGCAGAGGAGCTCATCCCCGAGAGCTTCGTCACGAGGATAAAGGAGGGCCTGCCCGAGCTCCAGGACATTTATTTTAATCTTGAGTCGTGTGCGCCCGAGGAGGGCTTGACTTTCTCGCACGTGTTCGAGTGCTTTCAGTGTCGGTACGCCACGACGGTGCACAAGGAACTGTACCTGCACAACCGGAAGATGCACGCCAAGACGATCCTGCTGTGCATCATGTGCAAATCAAACTTTTATAGTTATAGCGAGCTTATCTGCCATTTGTGTCCCGGACTTTACGAGTTGAACAGTGACGTTAGCTTTCGCTGCTGTATGTGTGTTAGCGACGACTTGCCTTCAGCGTTTAGGTAGGTACTTATTAGAGTAAATTGGAAATTAGATTATAGTTTATTAGGGAAAGTGTGCAGCTATTAATTATGCATCGTTAAAATTGTAATTTTCAAACACTAAAAAAAAATCAATTTTAAACATTAAAATTAATTACGTTGCAGTCTTTATGTTTACGGCTGAATTTTTTCAAATAGTTTATTGCAGCAATGTCAATTTTTTATTTTCAAACAATTTTTTTCACTTAAAATAAATTATGTCGCAGTTAAATTTTTTTTAACTAGATTACCGTCACTGCGTATTAAAATATTTCAAATTCTATGCGAATTCTTTGGTTAACATTTTAAATATCTGAAATACAGGATTTTAGATAAGCGCGATGAACCAATTTTCTCAGAATTTTTACGGGTTACAACATTTGTAGATTGTTGAAGTTGAAAATCTATATTTTAAAAAGTGTTTTTGTAGTAAAGTTCTAATTATCGATTTTGCAGCCAATGTTTATATTCGCACTTGTAATGGAGTCGTTTTGATTAATATGAAGAGGAAGGTAAACTGCGCATGTTCCAAAATATGATAAATAATTATAAGGTGTTTAATTAAAGCAAATTATCGTAAATTTTATTCAGTTTTTCGATAGGGAGCTTTTTTATGTCAATCATTTTATAAATTAGCCTTTTTTTTTAATTATTTTCATTGTATAGTATTTTTGGTGAAGCAAAATTAATAATAAATTACATAATTATAATTTTGTTTAATATCTGCTATTTAGAATCGTAAATTAACAATAACAACGTAATGAAAATTCAAATAATCAGTAGTACCTACAGTCGTTCAAATAGTTTTTTTTTTGTTTTTACAAACAAAAAAAAATCTTGTAAATTGGTAGTCGGAATTCGATCAACAATTTGCAATATCTTAACAAATCATAAATATAAAAAAACGTAACACCTACACAACAAAAAATTAATAATGAATGTTTAATTAAAATCAACAAAACTAAACAAATTTTGAAAAATAATAAAGAAATAACTGTAATAATAAATAAAAATTATTACAACCAAACAGCATTAGAACTATTAACACGTTGATCGCCATGAGAACCGGCATTTGCTTCTCAGATGAGACTTACCTTTAGGTACTGAGACCCGACTTGTGGGCTTCAGTCTTTTCTTACACATCATAGCCTGTGAATCGGCTTACAGTTCTCGCAATGCGTTACCGCTTATGGGGAATTGAAATGTGGTGCCTGGGGAACCAGAAAAAATTTTGAGCCTAGAAATTTTTTCTTTTTACACTGGAGAATCGGCCAATAAACAAAAAAAATGGCCTGATTTTCAAAATACAATTTTTGGGCCATAATTGCTTAAATTACATTTGTTCATTACTAGGCATACCTCTACTACCTATTTTGAACTTTATAGAGCAAATTACAGTTTGGGCTTGGGGGATAAAAATTTTGGGTTCCATTTGGGCGATCAACGTGTTAAATGATTCAGATGCAGACATAAAGGAAACAAAAGATCTCAATAACAATATAAATATACACCATATGCCACTGCGAACTGTTTGAAGCAGTGTTGTAGGTCTTCATCTGTTAAGGCTTTTAAAAGTTCTGCCGTTCGACTCTTCACGCTTCTACTGATGTAAAATGAGTCCCCTTCAACAGACTTTTAATTTTGTAGAATAAATAAAAGTCCAGGGAGAATATAGAGGATGTTCAAGCATCGTTATACGTTTATCAGCCAAAAACTGCTTCACTGAAAGCGCATTGTGAGCTGAGACATTGTCTTGGTGCAAGATCCAACCATTTAACTAAAGCGCTGGACGTTTTTGTTTTTTAATTCTTTCCCTTAATTTAGTCAGCACTTCTTTATAATAATGTTGATTCACTGTCTGTCCATGAGGAACCCACTCAGCTAGTATCACACCCTTAATGTCAAAAAAAAACCAAGAGCATTTCTTTAAATTTCTTGCTCATTTGAGCTTTCTTCATCCTGGGAGAGGTGGGAGTCTTCCAGCGCATTGATTGCCGTTTTGTTTCAGGATCATATTGAAAAATCCACGCCTCTAAGCATGTAATAACCTCCGATACAAATTTTGGATCATCTTTAACGCGTTGTAAAATGTCTGCACAAATTACTGTGCGAACTTACTTCTGTTCCTGATTGAAATTTTTGGTAACCATTTTAGCACACACTTTTGTCACGTTCAAATCATTTTTTACAATTTGCCTCGAAGATACTTCTTATGGGTGTTCAATATATCTGCTACAATTCGAATACTTAAACGCAGTGATGTAAAATTTCGGAAACTTATTGATTGTTGCGAATATTTCGGAAATATTTGATATTTATTGAAATTTATGGGAACATAGAATTTTTCTGTAAAAATGGATTTTTCGTACTTGGATTACATTTTTTTTTGCTTCGCTTTTAATTTTAAACAAACTCTGGTTTCTCATATTTTATTCAGAAAAATTTGGTTACACCTTACACACAATTTCTAAAAAACTTAAACCACTATAAGAACAAGTAAAAATAGTAGAATAACATAAAGTATAAAGTGCATTTGTATATAATAGCTATTTATGCAACAAGTGCTAAAAGTCAACTTTTATGCGCGAGACATGAAAATTATGAAACGAAGCCGAAGGCTGAGTTTCATAACATGTCTCGCGCATAAACGACTTTTAGCACGCGTTGCATACAATATTTTATCTACGACCTTAATTTTACCGTTATTAATCCATAAATATCGATTTAAGAAAGCTTCGCATCTGCGACGTTTTTAATTTATGTCATAATGAATAGTAGGCCTGCGCCGCAGTGGCGATTGTTTGGCCACGCCCGTGCTGTCAAGGTGAGTTACGAAATGTAATTATTGATACTCCACATATGACTGTATTCATTACATAACGCTTTAATTATTTCAAAAACGCTTTACCTGTAACGCAAGAAGCAACTAGAATAGCTTTACAACTTCACTTGCAGTTCGAAATTGTAGTTTTGAACCTCGCTTCACTTTTAGCACATGTGCTAAAAGTAAACAGCTGATTTCTATAAACACGGTAAACTATAAAACGTCACTTTTAGTGAAACAAGCTAGCGCTAAAAGGCCTAATAACTTAGAAGACAAGAAATAACCGATTGCGTCACATATGATAACATAACAGCATAACACGTGCACTTCCTGAGTTACTGATATTTACGTCACAAGTATGGGGAATCCCCGCGCTTGGCGTCGCTAATCTCGGAACGGGGGGGGGGGGGGGTAACGATCGCGGGCGATGTCGGACGTTGTTTTCCGACAGTCATTTTTGAATGCGCGGGAAGTAAAAATCCGGAAATTCGCTGAAATATTCGCGAAAATTCGTCTTTTTTCCGAATATTCCCAATTTGCAAGCGAATATTTCGGAAATATTTGCAATTTACGCGAATTTTCGCCGTGAAATATTTGCCACTCACATCACTACTCAAACGCCTGTCTTTCCGTATGATTTCATTGACTTTCTCAACATTTTCATCTGTTTTTGATGTGCAGGGGTGGCCTGGACGTTCATTATCCTCCACGTCGTCTCTCAAACTGAGGGTTTCCATAGGAGTTTTCTTTAATTTAACTCTTTCGATTTTCAAAACTTTAAAACGTGTTACCGTTAAACAGCTACCGTACAAACACTAATCGAGCTATCGAGTTGAGACTTGCAATGTTTATTAACTAAACGTTATTTAATAGTTATACCTTGTATACCTCAAGATGAATTTATTGAAGCAGTTAATATAAATAATCTATACATATATAAAGGAAAGTCACAACCCTGACTAATCAACGCAGAGCCGAAACCACTGGTTCTAGAAACTTGAAATTTGGATGGAAGGTTCGATTTGCTACGAAAGGTAGTGCTAAGAAGGGATTTTTTGAAATTCGACCCCTAAGGGGATGAAAAAGGGTAAAATGTGTTTTCACGAATTCCTCAATATTTCTTACACCCGATAAGATATCGACTTGGTGTTTACTTGCAAAGATTATCAATGTATATACCTAGAAACGTATTTTAGGATTTTGCCCTAATCAACCCCTAAAGGTGCAAATCTGGATTGGGGTGAATTAAAGAACCCTAAGTATTTCCTATGTTTATTGAGTTAGAACATTCTTTTTTGTAACATAGATTGATTTTTAAAATATCTAAAAAGGGGTTTAAGGGAATTTGAAAATTTTAACCCTAAAGGGGTAAAAGGAGGAAAAACTGAAAAGTGGAGGGGGGGGGGGTTAAATTTATTCTTTTTTTTCGTCGTGAGTTCCATTTTACAATAAAATGGGTTAAAAGGGATTTTGTTAAATTCCTCCCCTACGGGGGTGAAAAGGGGTGAAATGTGTTTTCGCGAGTTTCTCAATATCTCTTACACCCGATGAGATAGCGATTTGGTGTTTACTTGCAAATATTATCAATGCAAATACCTAGACACTTATTTTAGATTTCGCCCTAATCAACCCCTAAAGGTGCAAATCTGGATTAGGGGTGAATTAAAGAACCCTAAGCATTGTCTATGTTTATTGAGTTAGAACATTCTTTTTTGGCATACAGATGGATTTTTAAAATATTTAGAAAGTGGCGTAAGGGACTTTGAAAATTTTAACCCTAAAGGGGTAAAAGGAGGATAAACTGAAAAGTGGTGGGGCGGTTAAATTTATTATTTTTTTTTCACTGTGAGTTCCATTTTATAATAAAATGGGTTAAAAGAGATTATTTGAAATTCCTCCCCTACGGGGGTGAAAAGGGGTAAAATGTGTTTTCACGAGTTTCTCATTGCCCTAATTAACCCTTAAAAGGTGCGAATGTGAATTCGGGGTAAATTATAGAACACTTTGTATCTCCTGTGTTTGTTGAGTTAGATCATTCTTTTTTGGCATATAAATGTATTTTGAAATCTTTAGAAAAGGTTTTTAAGGGTTTTTTAAATTTCACCCCTAAAGCGGTAAAAATTGAAAACTGAATAGAAGTAGGAAGTTAACATTATTTTTCGCTGTGGGTTCATTTCAGTATAAAACGGGCTGATTTTTTTTCGAAATTTCACCCCTAAGGGGCGAAAAGGGGTAAACTGTTTAGCGTATTGAGTCATGGAGAAGGGGGACACTCTAGAAAGCATTTGAGATTTAGAAGAAAAAACAAACATTTGTAGTCCGTACGAAGGACGGGCATCTTGCTAGTAAATAAATACATATTAAATTCAAATTATTTTCAATATAACAATCAGATTTATAAACAAAAATTTGGAGTTGCAATGGGCTAAATCACTCTATCAAAGATTTCTCGATGAAATAGTAATAGTTGCTAAAAAATTTATATAAATAATATACTTGAAACATTTGACTAAATTCATCCAAGATTAAAATTTACAATAGAACGTATAAGAAAACTGTAAAAATAGACCCATATATAAATTTTAATTCAATTACAACTATTAAATATAAAAAAGTATAATTAACAACCTAGTAGACAGCAATCCAGCTTTCATCCAAAACATTTCATAGAGAAAATATGAAAAAATAAAAAGAATGTTACAAGAAAGTAATTAATTATCCATTACAATTTATTAACCAAAATATTACAAATATAATCCGAATAACAAAAATCTGGTGTGATACACTCACACAACTTCCTTTTACAGTGATCTTATAATTAGTCAAAAATTTAATTTTTAATTTTTAAAATTACGAATTCTACAAAAACGGTACAAAATAGAGCGTTAGTTGAAGAGACAAATTTTCTCTAAAATCTTAAGCAGAATTCAAAAATGTAATAATATACCGGGTGTTCCATTTAAAATAGGAGTTAATAAAAAAAATAGAAAAAAAAACAAAAGAAACCCACTTTAGAAGTTTTTAACTGGAAAATCACCTATCTCACGTCAATGCACATTAAAAATGTAATAAAAATGTAAAGTTTGAAAAAAATCGTTAGAGCCGTTTTTGAAAAAATCGAAAAAAACTGAAAAATCACAAGAGTAAACACCTACTTTCGGTTATGCGATTTTCTTCAAAAGCTTGCTGTCTCATCTACATAGTACACAAAACTTATATATGAAGTTTCAACGCCATACCTCTTTTCGTTTTTGAGATATTCTGTTCACAGACACACAGACAGACAGACACACAGACAGACAGACAGACAGACACACAGACCAATGAAAAAAAATATGTTTTTTGGGATCAGGGGACTCTAAAACGTGAAGATCTGTTGAAAACTCAATTTCGAATTTTTGGGGTGAATCCAATACTTCCTTTATCGTAAAAGGAAGTAAAAAATAAAAACTTAATTTTTGAGCATCTGTATTTAATAATTGTCAAAACATTAATAAACCAATAGTAATTGCAAGTCCATATACTCCGCAGTTGTCTTTATTATTAAGAAAAAAACTTTAAAATATAACTTTCAAATTGTTTATAAAAATCATAGAATACAATAGGTCAAAATGAATATAATAGTATTTTATGTAACTAGTTCTCAAAGCCATTTGTGGATGTGTTGCATACAACGTTTTTTTGTATTAGCTCTCCAAACATTATAATATGAAGTTTCAATTACCATTAACGTGGCATTATATTAGGAGGCCGCGCGAAAATGTATTTTTGGCTCTCCAAACTGGTTACTTTGGAAACTGTCTAGGATCCTCAAAATGGCCATTTAGAAGCCTTGTACTTACAGTCGTCATGGCAACTAATGTTTGAGTCCGCTAAAATGTTGCCATGACGACTTTAAGTACAAGGCCTCTAAATGGCCATTTTGAGGATCCTAGACAGTTTCCAAAGTAACCAGTTTGGGGAGCGAATACAAAAAACTGAATATAATTTACCATAATTTGCTTTAAATAAATATACACCTTATGATTACATATTAGCATGATATTAATTAAAAAATAAATACTTATATACTGTCCTGAAATTAGTTATTCGATATCAATAGATCAAAAATTGTTGATTTAAAACATGTTCAATGCACCTTATACTAACCTAATTTGTATAAATAAAAATTTATTGGAGATAAATTCTTCCTTCTTCGTTGTATTAATCAGAACAACTCCATTACAAATTCAAATACGTATAAACATTGGCTGTGAAATCGATAATTAGAAGTAACTAAAGCTTTAATACCAAAATACTTTTAAAAATAAATATGAATTTTTAACTTAAACAATCTAGAAATGCCGTAACTGGTAAAAACCGTTGAGAAAATTGGTTCCTCGCTTCTCTAAAATATTTATCTTCTATTTCAGATATTTAAAATGTTAACTAAAGAAGAATTTGCATAGAATTTGAAATATTTTAGTATGTAGTGACGTTAAACAACTTATTAAAAAAATGTTAATTCATTTTAATGTGTTTAAAAGTGATTTAAGTGTTTAAAATAAAAATTTTAACATGTATAATTAATGGCTGCACACTTTCCCTAATAAACTATTTGGAAAAATCAACCGTAAACATAAGACTTTAAGATAATTAGTAGATTATGTTAGTCAATGAAAATTATTTGAAAATAAGTACAGGTAAAAATACGTAAGTGAAAGAGCAATATGCTAAAGTACATTTTTTTTCTATAATAATTTTCAAGGTCAACTTTCTAGGGGATAAGTTGCATTCCTGCAGGGTCCCTAGTTTTATTAATGTTGGTACATAGATTTTTTAGTTCTTTTCTTCCACCAAAAAACTGATTTGTCATTTTGACAGATACGTCATAATTTAATATCGCTTGCTTCATTTTTGCATTTAATATATTTCTTGGTTTTCTTTGTTTATCCGATTTTATTGATGATGATGATTCCATGTTAAAAAAAGAAATTTGTTAAGAGTTCAAATTAAGAAACTTTGACATTAAAAATTGACACATAACCACAATTTTGAAAAAGTTCAACCAACACGAGGTATAAAAATTTCCTAGCGATTTAATCACATATCTACCAACATTGTAACACTTTGACAGTTATTATAGAAAAAAAACGTACTTTATATATATTTTTTGTTCATTTTTTAAGAGTCTGTCCTGTACTGCTGCTGCTCAAAACAGGAAGTTGCAGTGAACAAAAAACTTAAAACAGTACAATTTCTAAATGTAACTATGACATTTTTTTATTTTTTTTTGTAACTTTATTGCTAATTTACACTCTACTAAATACAATTCAGAGTAATAAGTAAATGATATAACATAACATGACGTGGCTTTCCTATTCGCCGGAATTTGTTTCGCCGGATAATTATTTCACCGGAAAGCTATTCGCCAGATTTTAGGGTTTAGGTTAGCTGCAGTCTTTGATAATTTTTTTTACTACCACAGCTGGTGTTGTCCCCACAATCAGCATAGTGTCCTCGATCTTGATATCTGGCGAAATGCATTCCGATCAAAAGACTTCCATAGAATCGAATTCTGGCATGACAGATGCCGGCGTAATGAATTCCGGTGAAAAGAATCTGGCAAATGGAAACAGAGCCGAGTCAGGGACCGCCCATCAACAGTTCTCTGGAATTTAAAAAGCCAGATCTGCCGGCAAAAGCCGGTTCAGTCTTCTGTTGTTCAGTGGTTGGGTGAATAATTCACTTACAAGTTGATTGTTGTGAGCAGAGTTGCAATCTTTGTATTTGATTGACTTGTTCTAATGTTTCTAATGTTTTTGACTGGAACATTTGAAAGATCTTGGTGTTAGAGGGTTTGCTGGAACCCCACAACTCAACGCCTTGAGCATAACTTTGTACAGGAGCAATTTGTGTTCAAGTGATAATTGCGAATTTCTATTTAAGAGCGGGACCGTAGTAGTGGGGACTCGTTTGTAATTTTAATTTCCACACGAATTACGGAATAACAGCACAAGAGGGCGGTAGTATAAGAAATGCCTCTAATAAATGAATTTGGGTAGCAGATTTATCATTCACGCTTTTATCAAAGAGAGGGCGCTAAAGTTTTAGACAGGTTACTACTGCGTGCATTTCCAAGAACTGATGTGTCGCTGAATAGCTGTTATCTTATCGTTTTGTAGCCGCCCCCGCGTGTTTGCTGGTTTCGTGTTACATGCTGCGCTTGCATCTTTCGCTATTCTCGGACTTCGGCTGGTGGTCCGCTCGATCTTGAAAATTGTTTGAACTTTGAAGTGCATGTTGCTCTTGCTTCTGCGACGCCCAATTTCAGTTTTCGAGATGACACGGGTTATGTATGTGCATACGCACTTTGAAGGATTTTTAAAAAAATTGCTTTGAACCGGCTTCGAACTTGCTACCTACCTAACGCTCGTAGGAACATTTCTTTCTCTGTCGCTCGCGCACGCAAATCTCGTGTTCGTTTTTACTGCCTCTAACCCGCGCCTAGTGCTCTCTCTCTCTCTTGAATTGAACTGTTTGGTTGAATATCTGATGTGCTTCTGTTTTTCGGATCCGTTGTTCGTTCCCTACTTATTTTTTCTTTTTAACTTAAAACCCTTTCTATTTTCTTCTTAATACAGTACTTCTTACGTACAATTTTAATTCTTTGCTTAAATACTTTTAATATCAATCTTTCACTTGTTCATGTCTTGTCTTACGTTTTCTTGTAAAAAAAGTCATTCTTAGGTTTTTCTTTAAAAAAACTCGCTTTTCGTATTAACCTTTTGTTTTTTAAATCTTTTCTTACGTTTTAGTTAAAAAAACGCTTTTTCATATGGATCTTCCGTTGTTTAAATCTTTTCTTACGTTTAAGTTTTAAAAACCCTCTTTTCATATGGATCTTATGTTTTTTTAATCTTTTCTTACGTTTTCCTTGTAAAAAAAACTCATTCTTAGATTTTCCTTAAAACACGCTTTTCATGTTCACCTTTTGTTTTTTAAATCTCTTCATACGTTTTAGTTTAAAAAAACGTTTTTTTCATATGGATCTTTCGTTTTTTTAAATCTTTTCTTACGTTTTAGTTTTAAAAAACTATTTTTTATATGGATTGTATGTTTTTTAAATCTTCTCTTACGTTTTTCTTTAAAAAAAACTCTTTTTTCACGTGAATCTTACGTTTTTATATTTTTTCTTACGTTTTAGTTTTAACAAACTCTTGTATCTAGAAAGTATTATCATCAGAAACTACCATAAACAGAATGAGCATTTTTTCTTTAGAATTCATAGCTTATGTTAAAATTTGTAGCATTTTTATGTACTTATTAGTAATTACTATTTTTGTTCAATAGAGAGAACGAAAAGGACGATGTATTGAAAATAATGTAGTTTAATAATAGATACTCTCTGTTTTTGTTGTTTTCTCTGCGTTATAATGCGACTATAAAGCCTCTTATTATTTTCCATTAATGGTATGTTATAGATATTAACGATACAAGTTTGAATATGAGCATCTTTACGATACGAGTTTGATTGCCAAAATGAGGCGGTGAGCCGAGTTTTGTGGCAACCAAAGGAGTCTCGTTAAGATGCTCATAAGCAAACGTGTATTTTTCAATATTTTATCTTCATCAATAAATTCAGGCATTTGCCAGTACATTGCAAAGTTTAAATTTCCCGCCATCGTGCTCTGCATGTCCATACGAAACTTCTAACTTGATAATGAGTTTTATGTAGCACTGTGTCCCCATTCCTTCATCATAAGCCAAACGCATTTCAGTTTTACCGCTTTCAATTCAAATTTTGCGATAAACGCGCAAAATTTTGCTGCTAAAACTGGATTCCATTAACATAACCAAAATCGCAATCACAAATCACCAGGCGTGTCATGTGACGTCACAGAACAGTTGACGGCGCCATCTATCAAACAGTTGCCCAAGTTTAGGGCAGCTATTATCGCGAACGCATATTCCAGTGTCACAATTCTCGCACTAAAATCTGTCGTTTAGGTTTATTTGTCTAGCAATGTGGTTTATATTCCACAATTAGTTTTATAATAACATTATCTAGGGAATAAGCTATTAACATGTCAAGTTTGGATCAAAAAGAAATTCAAATATTTACATTTTATTTATTTAATATTTCTGTTATTTGACTTCACATCCAGGTGAAATTTGATCACACCCTTCAGGGTGTTGTTTTCTAACAAAATATATGAAAATAATTGGTTAATTTTTATTGTGAACGACGTATAACAGATTTTAAAATACCGTGCTGTTTCTATGGTGCTGCCATCTTATAGGAAAAAGTGCAGCGGTCCCCGTCTTAAGAGCCAGTTCATATTCTTAAGTTTTAAATCAAGTTGGCGTTTCTTTGCTTTAATATGTGATTTCCAAGTTTCGAGTCGAGGTGTAGTCCTAGATATTTTTGTTTCTTCATGCATAGGAATGGGGCTGTTGCTAATGGTGAGCTCGGGACAGATTACTCTTTTAGTTGTGAACTTAATTTGTGCCGATTTATTCGCATTAACGTTGCTTTTCCACCGTTTTAGCCAGTGTTGTATGAGAACAAGATGATTTTGTAGTTTATCTGATGCACTTATGCGGTTCGAGTGCTCACACATAATGGCAATGTTGCCATCAGCGTATCGTTTGACTGTGATACATATGCAGTAAACAGCAGATATAAAAACGGTCCAAAGACACTACCTTGGGGAACTCCTGCTCAGATCGGTTGGTAGGGGGAGACAGCGTATATGAGATAGAAAAATCAGTCTTCGTGGTAGGATTTTAGTATTAGATAGAATACCTTATCAAAGGCTTGTTGAACATCGAGCAGGACCGCTACACATACCTCTTTCTTTTGAAACTTTCTTTGATTGTATTTACCAATCTGAGGCATTGCTGGGTGGTGGAGTGGTTTTGCCTAAACTCAAATTGATGCTGCGGGATTAGGTCCTCCATAGGAATGGTTTCCGATATTCTGTTGAGTAGTAGTTTTTCAAAGATAAAAGAGGCAACAGACTGATGGGTCTGTAGGAGTTTACTTCTGTTAGGGGTTTACCAGGTTTTGCAACCGTGACTATTTGGGCAAGTTTCCACTGTAAGAAGAAGTAGCACAGATGCAACATGCTATTGAATATCATCGTTATCAGAACTACAGGTTTGCGAGGAAGGTTCTTTAATATTTCACAGACGATTAAATCATAACCAGGTGCCTTGTGTGACTATGAATTTATAGAAATGAAGAAATTACATGGTTTCGAAGATTGTTCAAAATATTTATTAGGGTGACGTGGGGTAAAAAATAGACAAGGTTATGCAATAATGTATTTGTAATGAGACAATTTTGAAATACCAAATGTCGAAGTAGTCACTTTGGACTGTAGAATTCATTATCACTATGAAGCAAAAACTGTGTTTACCCATAATTTGGGACAAGAATGAGACATACTACATATTTGGGGAAAAGCAGGACACTATGGAAATACTGTGTTACAGTGATATCACTTTGCTGTAATTTTTTTCAAGAATAAAATTTAACTCATAATCGCACAACACATTTATTTATAGCTTAAATCGAAGTAGCATTAAAATACTAGCATAAACAACTAAACAGCTTGTCAAATTTCAAGAACATACATTTAATTCTTAAACTGAAGCAGCAAATTTGTTAATTCTGAAAAATATTATAGAAATGCATAACTAGAAAAAATATGTTACGCTTCTAGAATACTCTGAATACTACTGTTTTCCTCAAAAATATATATTTGCTACAATCACAAGGTTTACAACAATCTGGCGCAGGTAATCATCCCTATAACATAAAACCGTTGCTCTTTCTTTGTATGTTTGTTTGTATCTTTGTTCGCTATTTCCTCCGAAGATACTGGACCGATTAAGTTGTACGATGGCTTAAAAGTTTGCAAATTTTTAGACTTAGATCGTAGGCTGGTTTTTATTTAAAGAAAAGTAAGAAGAAGTTTAAATTTAATTAAATCCTCTAAGCAGCGGAGCAAAGCGTCTGTCGCCGTGGGCTGCGGTGTGACAGCTGCTGTGCTGTTAGCCCGGATGATTCACTACGTTCATATATCATTATAGCAGCGCATTATTCGAACAAGCAATGTTGGTCCAGGGGTAGAATGCTCGCCTGCCACGCGGGCGACCCAGGTTCTATTCCTGGCCGATGCACCCTTTTTTTAAAATTTATTTTAATGAATCTCTCTTAAATTAGCGAACCGAAGCATAGTTCGGGTGACTCACTAGTTTCCTTATAAAATCTCTGGCTAAATCGTGTATTGTTTGAATGTGAATGCCATAAAAAATATTCTATTTCATGGTCCTTCAAAATTTTCAGCAATGTCTGTAACCTCTTCTTTTTCCATCAACTTTTACTAACGGGAAATCACTTCTACTTACTGGTTTTATATCTCCCTCATGTTCTTCATCAGAAGGGCAATAGTTATTTATACCGGGTGTCAATGAATTTATTAGACAAGTCATATCTTCTAGAGTATTAGGTGTATTAAAATGAGATTTGGTACAGGTAAATGGTATAGGAAGAGGAGAATTTTCGAGTATTTTTCACTTTTCTGTCACTTCCGGTTTCACCGGAAATGGCTCCGATTTCGAATTTCTAAATGGAACACCCTGTATATTTTTGCATATTTGGATTTCAGAGACAATTTTGGATCAGAATGTGACATTTTAAAAGGTTTTTAAACCTACTTGATTTTTTAGAGCCAGTTTTAATATGGCATCTAGGTGGCCATGATCAGACGCAAACTAATCTAAAGACCTCAGGTGATGTCAGAAAATTACAATCGCAAAGTTTGAGTGATTAGTATGATAGATAGGAATAAGACAAGTTGGCAAAAGCACGTTTTCTTGTCTAACTATTTTTGTTCAAATGGCGACCCTTTTTTGACAAGCACTTTCCGAAAAGAGAATTTTTTGGCGAATCTAACGATACTAATTTATTTGGGATTGGATTAAAAATAAGCTCATAAGTTAAATATTTCTAAGCAAAATACTAGATAATAATTTATTTACTTTTGTCAAGTGTGCCATGGATAAGTTTTTAAAATGTCACATGCTGATCCAAAATTGTCTCAGAAATCCAAATATGCAAAAATATGCAGGGTGTTCTATTTAAAAATTCTAAACGGGAGCCATTTCCGGTGAAACCGGAAGTGACCAGAAAGTGAAAAATATGCGAAAACTTTCCTCTCCCTATGCCATTTACCTATACCAAATATCATTTTGATACACCTAATACTCTAGAAGTTATGACTTGTCTAATAAATTCGTTGACACCCGGTATATCTAGCGAGCAAAGGTATTCATTTCCTCCCGCGTGTGGATTTAATTAACCACACAAGGGAGGAAGTGAACCTTTGCTCCAGTGATATATATATGATGTTTTCTTCGAACGCCAGTTTTTAATGCAAATTTTTTAAAGTTTTGCTTTGGGAATTTATTAAGGTGCATACTGACTTGAGCATTTTTGCACGCACACATTCGTGTGCGTAAAAATGCTCAAGTCAGTACCCAGCTTTAGATGTGTAACTAGTAACTTTAGATTTTTGTGATGACATTTTGTTAAATTTCCAAGTCGACATAGCATTGCCAAGCTTTGGTGTGGTATCCATGGTATCCATAAAAACTAATGGGGGAGGTAAAAACAATTGGCTCCCGCTGGTTGGAAATTGACAGTTTTGTTTCCTAATATATTTTTCTACTCACTGTATAGAAAGTCAGCTTTTGCACCCTAGTTTTAGGAAACAAAACTGTCAATTTTAAACAAGCAGGAGCCCCGGCTGGGGCCAATATTTTTTACCTCCCGCATTTGTGGTTATGTCACCATGGATATCACACCAAAGCTTTACAACGTTAATGCTGATTTGGAAATTAGACAAAATGTCACTACAGATATCGAGAGTCACTAGAATGATTTCCTAAAGCAACATTTTTGAAATTTTGAGGTATAACATGCGTTCGAAGAAAAAATCATATACAGTGTGTCCCAGGATTGATGTTACAAGAGGTGAGATGGACTAAAAATTGTTAAATTTTATTTTAAGGTTCTGGGATTCGGTCCTGCTTGGTTTGAAAAGAATTTTAAGAATATTTTCAATTTTTGAAAAACAAGTAGGCCTTGACAGGGAAGCGAAAACTATTTTATTTTCAGGTAAACTATCCTTTTTATTTATGATAGGGCAAAATTTTATTAAGAAAAGTTGTTCATAATTATAAATTATGGCCCTATACAAAATTTCAGAAAGATATGTCGAATTAGAAAAAATTGTTATTTTTTAGAAAATTGTATTTTATTTTCAGGTAAACTACTCTTTTCGTTTATGGTACGGCAAAATTGTATTAAGAAAAGTTGTTTAAAATGAGAAATTATCGTCCTATACAAAATTTCAGAAAGATCTGTCGACTTAGATTAAACCGACATTTTTAACAAATGCAATTTGTTCAATCTAAAAAATGACGGTTCAATCTATGTCGACAGATCCTTCTGAAATTTTGTATAGAGCCATAATTTCTCATTTTGAACAACTTTTCTCAATAAAATTTTGCCGTATCATGAACAAAAAGGGTAGTTTACTTGAAAATAAAATGCAATTATCTATCAGGTAACCAAATAAGTTCGTGCGTTTTTTTATGGTAAAATATAAATATTTATTAAGTAATAATAATACATTATTATTTATCGAAGTAGTTACCATCACACTCAACGACCTTTTGCCAACGTGACACCAATTTTTGTATGCCGGTATTGTATAACTATGGATTTTGAATAAAAAAATTGACGGACTGCATTTATTACATCAACTCGAGTTTTGAACTGCCCATGCCTCATAGAGTTGTCAAGAGACAAAAAAATCACTTAGCGAAATGTCAGGAGAATATGGAGGGTGTGGTAACGTTTCCCAGCCAAGTTCGGAATTTTTTTCCCGGGTCACTCTTGCAGTATGTGGCCTGGTGTTATCCTGTAGGAATAACACTTTGTTTCGATTGATCAAAGAAGGCTGTTTTTGGATGAGTGCTGCTTGTACTCGCTGAAGCGTTCATAATACAAGTTAGCAGTGATGATTTGACCCGTTTCCAAAAACTCGTAATGGACAATTTCGGTTGCTGTCCACCAAACACACAATAAAATCTTGTTTGGGTGCAAGGAAGCCTTGAGAGTGTGTGATACCGAATCAGTAGGCGATAACCAATGATACGAACGCTTAGAATTTTAGTACAATATCAACTTTTCGTCGCAGATTAACAACCGATCAAGAAAAGATTCATTATCGTTGCGTGAAATGTTTGCCGAACAAATGGTAAGATGACTTAATTTGTTATCATTTGACAATTCATGTGGGACCCATTTGCTTAACTTCCAAGTCTTTCCTAGCTGATGAAGGTGCAAACGAATGGTTTCGTCACTCACACAGAATCTTTCTGCAAGCTCTAGGCACGTTGTCCTGGAATTTGCCTCCACAACCTGTTGAATATCCTTGTTGTTAATGATCTTCGGTCTCCCAGAGTGTGCTTCATCGGTCAAGCTGAGATCTCCCGAAGAAAATTTCTTGAATCACTTCTGTGCCGTTCGATCACTTACGGCATCATCTCCGAATGCGGTACATATTTTTCTCGCCGCCACTGCAGCTTTGGTACCGAGTTTGTACTCATAGAGTAAACAACCTCGAATTAAAGTTTTATCTGTTTCCATTTTCAACTATTTAAAACTAGGAATTAATCAATTGTCACCAAATGTGTATGTATCTGATAAAAGAAGGATTCATACTAAAGTAGATGACAGATAACAAACAAGTGCTATCGATAAACAACGTAAAAAATATTCATGGCACTCTGCTGTATACAAAAACCGCACGAACTTATTTGGTTACCTGATAAAAAATAACGGTTTTTTGTAAGTCGACAGATCTTTCTGAAATTTTGTATAGGGCCATAATTTATCATTATAAACAACTTTTCTTAATAAAATTTTGCCGTATCATGGAGAAAAAGGGTAGTTTACCTGAAAATAAAATAGTTTTCGCTTCCCTGTCAAAGCCTACTTGTTTTTCAAAAACTGAAAATATTCTTAGAATTCTTTTCAAACCAAGCAGGACCGAACCCCAGAACCTTAAAATAAAATTCAAAATTTTTTAGACCATCTCACCTCTTGTAACATCAATCCTGGGACACACTGTATATACAGTCTGTTCTACAAAAAAGGCCCCGCCTTCTAGTTACTTTATTATTTATTTTAGACCCAATAAACCTTATATCAAATCAGGTGGCACATAAAAACCTACATTTTAACACTATCAAAAAATTTTTATCTTCAATTGTTTTAGAGTGGTGACGTCACATGCAATTTTTTTAAATGACACTGTATATATTTTTTTACATTTTCTGGTAGAGGTTTTTTTCTCTTTTCAACAATATAAATATTTTATGCCCTTACATGAGAAAATTTTCGAGAAAAATTTAAAAACTTTTATCGGTGGGAGGCCACGATACAAAACTATAAACAAAAGTGTAACTCAGAAAAACAAAACAATAAACACTTTAGATTATTCTGAAATCTGACAGTTAAAGCGTTTGTCTACTATTTGTTTTGTTTTTCTGAGTTACGCTTTTGTTTAAAGTTTTGTATCATGGCGTCCCACTGTGAGAAAGTTTTTGTAATTTTTCACGAAAATTTTCTTATGCAAGTGCATGAAATATTTATATTGTTGAAAAGAAAAAAAAAACCTCTACCAGAAAATGTAAAAAAATATATACAGTGTCATTTAAAAAAAATGCATGTGACGTCACCACTCTGAAACAATTGAAGATACAAACTTTTTGATTGTGTTAAAATGTAGGTTTTTATGTGTCATTTGATTTGATATAAGGTTTATTGGGTCTAAAATAGATAATAAAGTAGCTAGAAGGCGGGGCCTTTTTTGTAGAACAGACTGTATCACTGGAGCAAAGGTTGTGTGTTTAATGCCTTGCGCTAACGCGTGGGGCATTAAATACACACGCGGGAGGAAATGAATACCTTTGCTCCCTAGATACCTATAACCTTTATCTAATAGACTTGTCTGTCCGGGACGCTGTTTTGTCTGTCCGGGACGCTGTTTCAGCAGCCAAACCGTAAGATATAGAGAAAAAAGTTATTAAAGTTATATGTTTGGAATGGTCATGTCAGGTCAGGAACCGAATTTCGGTCACGTGACACTTCCGGTTTTCGAGAAATCACGTGATTTCCGTCCGTCCGGGACGCTGGTCCCTTCGGGACGCGGTTCTATTTGAAAAACGGTCTTTTTTGTTTTATTAAATGAGACATTTGTCTCACTGGTTGCTAGTAAATAGCTATTATATCATCATTGCTATCCCCATTTGCAATCCAACTTTCATGTTCTGATTCTGAACTGAAAGATATTTGGCCAGAAATTCTGATGTAGTAATACAGGCAGACCTCGCCGTTCGCGGGGGTTACGTTGCAGAAGAATGCCGCTTTGACGACATGGTTTTCCGTGTTTTAAAAATGAAACTCAATATTGAATTTTCGACAGAAACTCTCGAGAAGACAGTAAAGTTTGAACTAAAATTCCATACGTAATATAAGTCTGCCATTTGAATCTAGAGCTCGAATGTCCATTTGTTTATTCAAGTTATAATTTTACAATTTATCTCAGGTCCGATTTGGTAATAAGAGATTCACAGAAATAGGCTGGATAAGTGTGTTTACAAGTTCGTGATAAATAATGTTATTTAGGTGTTACCAAATCGGACCTGAAATAAATTGTAAAACTTGAATAAACAACTGGACATTCGAGCTTTCGATTCAAGTGGCAGACTTATGTTACGTATGGAATTTTAGTTCAAACTTTACTGTCTTCTCGAGTGTTTCTGCCGAAAATTCAATATTGAGTTTAATTTTTAAAACACGGAAAACCATGTCGTCGAAGCGTAAAGTTTCTGCTTCAGATTTGCCAGACAAAAAACGCAGAAAAGTTTTGGTTTTTTGAGGTTGCATAGTATAAATAAACCTAGTTATGGAACCTAACCCCGTTTTTATCATTTATGTCTTTACTTTCGCATCGCGGTTTTGCGCTTCGCGGAATTCTTCTGGAACGTAACCCCCGTGAACGGCGAGGTCTGCCTGTACAGGGTGTCCCAAATTTGTGTGGAAACCGTAAGAGATCAAAAAAGTTTAAATCATGACAAAGTTGAGCATTTGCCTCGAAATATTCAAAAACTATAAAACATGATAGATGCTCATTCTTGGAATTACGCATTTTTTCAAAAACTAAAATAAAAAATCTAGGTTCGTATTTAAAAAAATGAAGTTGATGATGGTGGCTGGAAGACGAAACGTCGAATATAAAATCTGAAAGCAGCAACGTGTAGTGCAGGAAAAGTGACCATGGACATGTTAAATTGGTTTCGCATTATCTCTTTAAATAAAGTTGGGAGCAAGAAAAAACAAATTTTAATAATTTCGGTTTTTGTCGAATATCTTCGGAAATACTCGGAATTTTCAGAATTTCAAAACGGCATTTTAATAAGCTCTAAAATGCTCAACTTTCCCGTAATTTAAACTTTTTCGTATCTCTTACGGTTTCCAAGATCCCAATGGTCACCCACGAATTTGGGACACCCTGTACATTACACAGCATGAAAGTGTCTATGCTTGACTTGAAGGCTTTGAAGAAGTACTCGAACGCTTTGCGTCCTCGTATCCTTCAACAAGCCCCCTCATCTGCAAAGTATCACTTTCATGCCTTGCAATGTAATATACTATTTTCTCTGCAAGAGACATATTTATACTTTTTCTCTAAAATAATTTGGGGAGTCAATATTTGAATATTTAGGATTTAACATTTAATTCCTATGGCGCGTGAACCAATTCTACACCCGGTATGTATAATTTCACATACCTATTCAAAATGCAAAAAAAATATAATTGTAAAAATATTAGAGCTTAAATAAAAAATAAATAATTTTGTTAATTTTTGCACATACCGGGTAAGATTTTTAAATTGTTACAGGGCAATATCTCAAGAACGGTTTTAAATCATTTTTTTTTACATTTTACCCCTCTATGTTTTGAGGGGTGGGGGGTAACTTTGGAATTTTAAATGAGATTATGTATTTTTGTTTTGAAAATTCGAATCTATATGAAAAACTACATATGTGTGCATACAAATTTTTGATTTGCTTTTTCGATTACGGAATTACTATTTATTAGGTTATAAAATAAAAAAGAATAATAATCGTTAACTAATAACTATATTTTGTTGTACTTGCAATATTAACATGAATAAATAATCTGAATCTGAATCTGAAAACGTCAACATTCCCAACTGACTTATGTAAAAATAACTCGTTTTCATAGAAACTAATAATAATTCTGTAGTAAGTGTAGTAACTTAATTTATTCGTAAAATTTATTTATTTTTTAAATTCAATCAAAATTTAGTTAATCATAATTCCATAACCGAAACAGCAAATGCAAAAATGTTTTGTGCACAGTGGTTAGTAGTTTCTTACGTAGATTCGAATTTTAGAAACAAAAATACATCATCTCTTTTAAAATTCCAAAGTTACCTCCCACCCCTCAAAACAGAGAGGGGTAAAATGCAAAAAATATGTTCAAATATGTATCCCCATATCCCTATTACCTCACCAAGATTTCATGAAAATATTTAAAACCGTTCTCGAGATATTGCAACAAACAATTATAATCTGTACCAATGTGTGGATATTCACAATACACAAAAAGCTTTATAAATTTCATTTCTACTCTTTTGATGGCTTAATTTATGTGTTAAGTAATACAGATTCCATATTAAAGCGCTGTATTCTAACTTAGACCTAATAAATGTAGCATACAACAGTTTTATACTGGTAAATCCCCTGCAATTTCTGACTATGAACCCATATGACTTTAAACTACTAGACACAATTAGATTGATGTGTTCGACAAACGCTAGTTTATTATCAAATACAACTCCCGGATCTTTAATAGAATTGCAACGTGTTAAAGGTAACTCTTCGATGTTATAGTCAAACTCAATTGTTGTATTTTTTCATGTAAAGGACATAATTTTACTTTTAGAGATATTTAAGTAGTCACACACCATTCATAAACACTTTCCAAATTTCTCTGCAAATAACAACAATCGTCAAGTGATTCTACTTTGCTGAAAATCTTTAAATCATCGGCGAAACAGAGACTTTCGCACTCAATTACACAGCTTAGATCGTTAACAAAGAATAAAAAAAGTAGGTCCAAGGTCGGAGCCTTGTGGAACACCTAAAGTAGCATTATAAATCATTGAAGAGCATACAGTTTGCTGTCTATTTGTCAAGTACAATTTAAAGAATGCAATACGAGACTCAGTACTACCAAAGAGTCTTAATTTATTCAGAAGTATAACGTGATCTACACGGTCAAACGTAGATCACCTCAACTTGTCCTCCATTATCCACGATTTCGGAAATGTACCGAGTTAGCACAGCCAAGTTGGAAATTGTGGGTCAGTTTGGAATAAAACCATGTTGAAATGAAGGTAGTTGATTTTTTGCCAAAGAAAATAGACGATTATACAATACAATTTCAAATACTTTTGCAAAGTTAGATGGAATAGATATTGGCCGATAATTAGCAATATTTGCTGAATTGCAGCTCTTTAAAATCGGACAAACTTTAGTGAATTTTCAATTTTCCTGGGAACACAGCAGATTGCAGCGATAAATTAAATAATAAACTCGGAGGTTTGACAAATACAACAGCACTTTTTAGTTTTTAATTTTTTTATGCGTTCATGATTTCATTTTCAGTAATCGAATGCAATTGGTTTGGTGAATTTAAATTTATATTTAGCTGATCGCCACTAAGCAGTGTGTATAAAAAAATGTGCAAAACCCATCCACAATTTCTTTTGGACTATTATATTGCACATCGTATTTGTATGTATAATCGACCAGAAATGTTCAGGATTGATGGATATTGACATGTACGCAGTATTGATAAAAGCATCATATGACTCTTTAATTTGACGTTTTACTAGTCTCCTTAAATTCCTGAAATTTTCTAGATCGTGATGTGAATTATATCTTTTATAGTTCCTAAAGTACTTAGCTTTTAGCTGTATATTTTTAATAATATCTGGCGTAAACCATTTCGAATACTATGTTATAAATATGAGTACATACATATCGAGTATCTGATAAGTGTTATATAGAAAGTCACCAGCATCAACTTTATTAAAATTTTCCAAAAGTGCCCAATCCATATTTAGTAGAGCAGGATAATTTGCTGTATTAGAGTTGTATGCTTTCTGTGCGACTGTGGGAAAAGTTACGTTCTTACGCTCATATTAAATATTATAAAAAGAGAAGTGTGATAAGAATCCTCTGCTACAAGTGGTGCGCGCATATTGAAGACAAAGCAACACTTACAATTTTAAAGGAAAGTGTGAATAATTGAATGTATTGTGAAACAATGTAAGGTGCGTGCATAGTAAGTAAATGTAAATATTTTAGTCATAAAAGGAATGTACTATTTACAGTAATTAAGCATTTTGGTTTACACATTTTGCAGAGTTGAAAACATATTTTGTGG
This sequence comes from Agriotes lineatus, assembly GCA_940337035.1. Taxonomy (NCBI): domain Eukaryota; kingdom Metazoa; phylum Arthropoda; class Insecta; order Coleoptera; family Elateridae; genus Agriotes; species Agriotes lineatus. Next base: position 88,212 of record CALNHX010000814.1, read on the forward strand.
TGTTTGATGGGATACAGCAGTGTTTGTTTTTAGTATATTTTGTGTTGTTATAGTTTGACCATCCAAATTTCGTTTTTAATTTTTACCTATGTCAGATTGGTTTATTTATATGCACTCTTCATGGAAATTTTTATCAAGCATCAAATAACCCTACGTTAATATAATTATCAGGTACGTATTGGTTAAAAAGATGCAAAAGTGATGTTGAAGGAAAATCAAAATTAATGAACCATTGCAATACTCTCCTGGTTAAGATGTAACTTTTGCACCAATATGTACCTGATAATTAACGTAGGGTTGTTTGATGCTTTATATACATTTCTACGAAGAGTGCATATAAATAAACAAATTGGACATTCATTCATAATCTATAGCCTCTTTTACCTTTCGGTGGATGGTCAAACCTATACTATGATTTATAGCAGACAAAATAGTGATATGAGCTGCATAAACATCCGGAGTACTTATCGTTTCAGTTACGTAGTAGATGTTTTCCTGTAATTGAAAGATCGTTGGTATATAACGCAAGCGAATGCAAAGCCTAGAAGAATGCTATACAGAATAATTGAAAAGCGATACTGTATGACTGCATTCATTGATTTATAAACACTTGAGTTCCTGTTCCTGCTTTGTGAATGCATCCTTTGTTACAAGCCCAGACTTTAATGAAATGATTGTCCTTTATTCAGAAACTCTTCGCACTTGCGTGTTGCATTTTACTAATAGCATACATTTTAGGGTTTTTATTGTTAATTGTGTTTTCTCTTCACTCTAGAATTTATTAACTATTGAAAAAACCCTTTCTGTCGGAGCATTTATCCTTTATCCGTGGAAGACACAATCAGAACTTGATTTTTTTCAAATTTGAATATGTCAAATTTTCTGTAGAAAAATGATTAAATACTTCTACCCATTTTAAGTCAATTTATTTAGATTGCTCATTCCATATGTCAATGTTCTCTTGGGTCACATTTTTTTTTTAATTTTACATCAAGAAACGGACTATTTTCTGTTACAGTATTTTGGGGAAAATACTGGTGTATGACTTCATAGGTATTTTGAATGTTTTTTCATTCTGAGGTCGTTCATACAACATTTTCAGCACTATTTAAATGGGTTGATCGGTTTTCTAAATAACACAGGCAGTTCGCATAGAATCAAACCTCATTTAGTTATCCACTTTCAGTCAAGTTTTATGGCAATTCTTTGTTAGCTTTGTTTTCAAGTTAGTCGCTTCTTGACGTATTTCGATTAAAGTTTTATTGTTGCCCTCTACTTTCTTGACACTATCTGAAAATAATGCTGCCTGATTGTGTATGAAGAGCAGCCACAATTCAGACGTTGCCTCGTTAAAAACATTCAAACGCTTTTGGACACTTCGATTGACAAGAAGTAGGATCTGGGAGGGATAAACAATTTTAAAATCTTGGCAATAGCTGGGAGCAGGGCAAGTCATTTAGTTTTATTATATAAAAGTTTCTTACATTCCACTTCCGTTTCAGCAAAAAAAAATTTTTACAGTGTAGAGTAAAAATGGGAATTGGAAATAAATTTCGAAGTTTGCCTGGTAGTGAAATAAAGTTTAAGATCTTCATGTTAACGCCAGTGTCTCTATTGACGTATTGAAGGAAAGTGGGAAAAAGTTTCACATCTTTATGATTGGAAGCATCAGAAAAAATTTACTGCATAGCATCCGCATGCTCATAGACAGCCAATGGAGCAATAAGTTTCTCAATTATTTTAGTTTTCCGGCACGCAAACTTCTAAAACAAAAATGTACTTAGATAATGGCAAAATAGACTTATGTGCAATCTATAGTAAGTACTTTATTTCACGGAAATATTAATTTTTACATACTATAATATAATACACTTACCAATATCTCATGAAAATACGTTTTAAAAATGCAAAACCATTCAATGCGCACAACTCTCTGAGACAAAACCACAAACAACCCAAGTAGAATAAACCTTAACCAAACCCCGATACAAACACCATGAATTTCTCAACATAAGAGGGCAGTGATTCACAAAAAGCACAGCTGAATCCAAATCTCGCAGCCGAGATGCACCCTTAGTACTAAATATAAAAGATGAAGAGTTAAAAAATATCTTCTAAACAGTCGTTAATAGCTACGCAGTACTCATTATTCTACTAATTGGGCTGTAGTATGTATTGCTACATCTATGTTAGTATTCATAAAAAAGAGTTTTGGAATAAGTTGTTCTATTAGGAACAAGAAACTGTATAGACTAACAAATCAGGAAAATCTGTAAGCCATTTATTAATTTATGAAGTGACAACTCTAGTTTTATTCAACCCTCTTAAAGTTTTAATATTGGACACATGAAGGATATAATCATAACCGACAACCTTATAAGAAATACCAAGTTTGGAGGTTACAAATCTTAGAATTTTTGAAGTTTATCTATGCGCATCCGGTCCTGGATACAAGTGTAGTAAACACAGCTGATTTCGCGAGTTCAAATATAAGTGATTTTACACAAATAAATTCAGAATCTTAAGGTAAAACACCCTGCAATTAGAGTAACAAGATAGCAGCAAGGAGGAAACATTGAAGTAAGGTAGGAAAAGACAGTTTTAAGCGGGCGACGACCTCCGCGGAGCCGATCCGGGTCAGCAGCTTATCGTGTCGTTCAAATTTTACGCAGAGAAAACAGGCCCGGCCCGAAGTTTATTCTCATTTTCAACAGTCACAGTTGAGTTAAATTATTAAATTTAGTTGTAGAAATGGAGGAAAATAGTGTAGAACAACAGGGTATGATGAAACTTTTACAGGAAATAAACAGTAAATTACAAAATATAGAAGACAGTAACGGGAGAATGGAAAAGAAGTTCGATAAATTTTAGAAGGAAATTAATAAATTTAAAAAGGATAACGCAAAATTGAATGCGGAAAATAAGTCACTGAAACAGGAACTCTTGTAGCAAGAAAGAAGAATCGAAATGTTAGAGAGGGAAATAAGAAAAAACAAAATAATCATACACGGAGTGGAGGAGCATACAGAGGAGAAAGTAAGAGTAATTCTACACAATATGGACATAATTATAAATATGGAAGAGGAAATAACAGAGATAAGAAGATTAGGAAGTGAACACAAGAGAGGAAAAAGACCAATAAGTATAGAGTTAAGAGCTGGAATAAAATGATAGATTCTAAAATCAACAAAAAAAACTCAAGGGAGCCAAAATCTACTTCGAGGAAGACTACTCAAAAGAAATTCAGGAACAACGGAGGGAATTAATAATATATATGAAACAATATAGGCAAAATGGTCATCAGGTCATCCTAAGATATAATAGACTGGTAATAAATGGAGAGGTAGTTTCACTGGATAGACTAAAGCAACTGGACAATCAGGATAGAAAAAACACATATGAGAAAGAAGCAGAGGATAAAGAAGAGAAGATAAGAGATAGCCGTAAGAGAGTGGAAGACGACCTAAGTGTGGACGATCCGAAAAGTACCTCAGAAAAAGAGATTGAAAAAAAAGAAGAACTATGAGCCAGAGATCTCCAGAAAGTAACAATGAGATAGAACTACGAGAAAAACTACTCAAGATAACGAAAACGAGTAGATTTTATACAATTCAGAATACAAGATATCAAAGAATTATAATACAATAGCAAATGAAACAGAAACAGAAAGAAAACACAAAATAAGAATGCCAGCAGTAAAGAAAGACGTTAATAAAGTAAACATAGGGACATGGAATATAACTTCATTAAACGGAAAGGAGATAGAAATAACGGAAGAAATGAGCAGGTTCAAATTAGATATTTTAGGAATAAGTGAAACGAAGAAACAAGGAAAAGGAAATATAAAGTTAACAAATGAGTATACGTTATATTACTCAGGAACAGATCCCGGATAAAGAAGTAAAGAAGGAGTGGAAATTATTATTGCCGATAGATTAAATAGAAAAGTAATAAAAGCAAAATCAATTAACTCAAGAATATTAGCAATAGAAGTAGACTTGGGTCAAATTCTCCACATAATACAAATATATGCTCCAGTAGAGGGAGCAGAAGTAAATAAGAGGCAAGAATTCTACGAACAACTACAAATGGCGATAGATAGAGCGAAAGAAAAGAGTAATAAAATAATGATTTTAGGGGACTTGAATGCAAGGGTAGGTAGCAACATAAACACAGGATTAGGCAGTTTGGGACAATTCGGAGAAATGATACAGAACAGAAATGGGAGAAAAATTACCGAATTCTGTATAGCAAATGACCTAATAGTCGGTAATACATTTTGGTACCAACCACTAGAGGAAAAATACACTTATGTAGCAAACGAACGAGGAGCAAGAAGCCTCATAGATTAAGTGGTATACACGAGAGAACTAGAAAAAAAAATAGATGAAGTGAAAACAATAAAAGCAGAACTCTCCACCCAACACAGATTAGTAAGAGCATTAATAAACGAGATAAATATTACAGAAGAAGAGAAAAAAGAATACGAGAGAATACCAGTATATAAACTAAAAGATACTGATAACGCGGAAAAGCACAAAAATAACAGATGCCAAACTCGAAAAATTTTAATTAAAAAGAAAGGAAGGGACAGTGGAAGAAGTATGGAAAATATTCAAAGAAACATTTATAAAGAACGCCAGACAGATCTGAGGAATAAAGAAATTTAAACGCGACACCAAGAGGACTAGATGGGGGAACGAAGAGGTAAAGAGAGCAATTAGAGAGAAGAAAAAAAGCATGGAAAAAATATATATACACCAAAAATCATGAGGACAAAGAAGATTATATAAGAAAAAGAAACAAAGCCAAAATGAGTTCGGATGGGAACTAGATGAACTATACCGGGTGTCCATTCTCAAAGTCGAACATACGCAATTAACATTAGTGCATTCACTCATTTTTCATTGAAATAATTCATTTTTCTGTGATAATTTTAACAGACGTTGACAGAAAATACCTGATTTACGCCAACTAATTACCAATTTTTTTGACAAATGCTATCGAACTTGAAAAGCAAGGCATGGCATATTTCAAAATTCCCAAGTTTAAAATTAGTATTTTAAAATAAAAATCGCATGTTGAATATTATTATTGGTATAATTTGATGCTTAATAATTTTATCTTTCCATTGATACCATTACCTTACCTGTAAGTTGAATTGGCGAGCAGGAATCGGCAAAAACGTTCAATACAATGTTAATCGCCTATGTTCGACTTTGAGAACGGACACCCGGTATACTAAAAACAACAAACATTTTTGGGGAATAGTAAAAAAGATAAGAGGAAACAAAGGAAAAGAAGTAAGAGGAATAAGAAACAAAAACAATGAATTAAAAACTGAAACAACAGAAATCCTACAAGTATGGAAAGAATACTACTAGGAAAAATTTGAAGAAAACCGAAACCAACAGGAAGAGCAAGATGAATACGAAGATACAGATGAGGAACAACAAGAAAACGCAATAGATATCGAAATAAAGGATATAGAAGAGGCAATTGGTACACTTAAACTAGGCAAGGCAGGGGGAGCAGATGGGGTCGAGGCAGAGATGATAAAATTCATGGGCCCTAAAGGGAAGATATGGTTACATGAAATATTTAAGAAAGCATGGAAAGAAGAACGGATACCAGAGGATTGGGAAAACAACACAATTATACCAATCTACAAAAAAGGAGAAACAGGAAAATGTGAAAACTACAGAGCCATCTGCCTTTCCTCTACAGTATTTAAAATGTATACGAAGATTCTACAAAAGAAACTTATACACTACAAAGGACATAAGCTAGCCGATGAACAAGCAGCGTACAGACAAGGAAAGCAAACAACAGACAACATACACATAATAAGAAATATAACTGAAAGAGCAACAGAAAGAGGAGGAGAGCTGTTTGTTACACTCATAGATTTAAAAGCAGCGTTTGACAATATAAATAGAAGTCACATATGGAGGTATTTATTGGAATTACAAGCACCAAGAAAACTCATTAGAAATATTAAGAACATGTACCAGAATGTCAAAGGGAGAGTACATATGAACGGAGAAGCTTCTGGCACGTTCTTTATGACAAAAGACATAAAACAGGGAGATAGCCTTAGTCCACTTCTTTTTACAACAGTGATGGACAAAATTTTATTAAATGCAAGAACAAAAACACAACATTTGCAATCACAAATAGGACATTACCAACTAAGGCCAATCAAAGTAGATAATCTAATGTACGCAGATGATATAATACTTATAGCAGACACTCACAATAAAATGAAGGGACTGGTTAAACACTAACAAAACAAAAATGATTATAAATAACAAAAAAACGGAGATGGTAAGAAAAATAGAAATAAACGGAAATACAATAGAAGTAGTCACAGCAGTAGAATATCTTGGCTCAGTAATAACAGATGACGGAATAATAGAAGTTGACATAGCACATAGAATGAAAAAGACGAGGAACATATACTACGCAGTCAACAAACCAATATTACAAAAACAAGAAATAGATAAGCAAGTGAAGTTGAAAGTATACAACGTAATAGCGAGACCAACATTAATATACGGAAGTGAGACATGGACCATAAACAAAAAGCATGAAGGCAAGATCAATGCAGTTGAAATGCAGTTTCTAAGAAGAATCAAGGGGAAGACCAAATGGGATAGACAGACGAACGAAAGAACTAGACATACTCTAAGACAAGAAGGAATAAGGGGCTTTATAGAAAGGAAGCAACTAAGATGGTATGGCCATATAATAAGAAAAGATGAACAATCACTACTGAAAAAGATCACAGAGTCAACAGGACGACGAAAGAGGAAAAGGGGAAGACCCAGAAAGCGGTGGAGACAAAGGATCGAAGAAATTGGCATCAAGAGGGGCAAAACATTGGCAGATATGAAAAGATTGGCAAAGCACAGGAAGGAGTGGAAGGACTGGACCTCATATCCGACACCCTGAAAGGGTATAAGGAAAAGAAGAAGAAGAAGATCTATGTGCGCCTTGAAAAAGGGCGACCGCACAGGTGAAGCTTTTTCTAGAATTGACCCAACTATAGAACAGTACGAAACTATTATCGTTTTTACATTATTTAGAATGCTAAAATTTATTTGCAAAAAAACGCGGGGTTTTGATAGCTCTGTTACAAATGTAACCCAGATGTAGCAAAAAGCTAAAGTTGGAATCTATAATTATTACAAAATAAGTAACCAAGTTTACAAGTGGTAGCGAATTATTATTGACCACATAAACGAAGTTGATAGTGGTTTGTGCCTTGTTAAATCTAATTTGTTTACTTTTCTCCAGATTAAGCTACATACCATTTTGTACGCACCATCGGCTAACTGTATTCAAATCCGGGTAATGGTCGAGAGGGGATAAATAGATAATTAAAAATCAGAGATAATAAAATGCAGAAAAATTTAAATGTTGTAAAGACTTACACACGTCTACTGGTAATATTTGTTGCCGGAATGGTTAGTCCACAGTCAAGCGTCTGCTGTATAATATTATTTATCTTAATTAAACTTATGCATTACAAACAATAAACACGTGTACAAACAGTTGACAACATCAGCTCTTCGTCTTCTTTTGACTGCTAGCACGGTACTTAGAACTTCCCTTAAAGTGCTTTCTTCAGGTGTTCTTACCAAATGATCCAAGCATCTAATCCTTGTGTCCACCTCTGCCACCAGCTCGCTACTATTACGTATCTTTCGTAACTCCTGGTTTGTTCTTCTCAGCTTCCATACCTCATACCCATACAGCACTGTCGGTCGTGTTATTGGGTTAGATCTCCACTTTAACTGCCATGAACACCTCATTACTATCCAAAATAGATTTTAAGACATCGAAACAGCTGTTACCTTTTATTATTCTGGTTATTTCTTCACTTGTTTCAGGAATTCCCCCAGATATGGTTCCTAATTACACATTTGAAGGTGTACCACCCATTTTCTAATGCTGCAGCTAGCTCACAATTTTTCTCTCATGTACAGTGTGATTTTTTAAAAACTCAATTGCAGCAGGCCCTGGATAGCGTGAATCAGTTTGCTGACTGAAATGTATAGTTGGTGACACTGTAAGTCCATGTCAAATTCGAGGTTAGCAGGTTAGGTTTTTATTTTCTTTATTTATTTATTTATTTAAAGTACCAGTGTACGGGGCCACAGGCCCAATTCTAACACTAACCTCGAATTTGACATGGACTTACAGTGTCACCATTTTTTTCAATTTGTGTTAAAAGCTTTCTGCCTGCATCTCTGGCAGTGTAAAAATCTGATAGATTTTGCCGAACTTTATTTCCCGAACCCACATTGATATTTGCCAATTTTCCCATTGTCTTCGTTTATTATTTTTTTCCTTCAAAGAGGTTGATAATATCTTAATAGAGAAGACGTGTGCTGTAGTAATTGTTACTGTCTATTTTTAACTCTTTTTTATGAATAGGATAGCTGTCCACTTGGGGGGCATATTTTCTTGTTTTCAAATCTTTACTATCATACTATTTGCCCCACTAGTTTTTTTTAGCACACCTTACCAGTGTACATAAATCAAACAAGTAGAGACACTCAGTGTCGGTTCTTTTGATGTCAAAATACCGATTTCGATAACCTTGAACGGCTGCTGGGGGGTACTTCCCGATAATACTAACAGATGGCACCACTACTTTATCACATATGATTGGTAGCAGATTCAGTAACTGGCTCTGATTGGTAGAATTTTGTGCTGCCATCTGATAGTCAAGCTTAGAAATCCCCCCCGAGTTACTGTCCCAGGCACTCTAGACAGGATTCAACATTTGGCATGAGTGTCTCTACTTGTTTGATGTATGTACGCTGACCTTACCATCATTACCCCAACTATTAGGCTTCTTTAGCATTTCTATAATTCTTTCCTGATTTGTTACTTCCTTTATCTAATTTTCTTCTAACCCCGTTTCATTGTTTTGTGTATCTTCTTTGTTTAATACTTCTTCACCTCTTATTGTGTCTTGTATATTCCTCCATACCTCATCTAGATCTTTGCTATCATTGTTTGTAGTTAACGTTTTTTTACATGGTATCTCCAGCGTACATACATCAAACAAGTAGAGACACTCATGTCTAATGTTGAAACCTGTCTAGAGTGCCTGGGACAGTTACTCGGGGGGTATTTCTAAACTTGCCTATCAAATGGCAGCACAAAATTCTACCAATCAGAGTCAGCTACTGGCTCTGCTACCAATCATATGTGATAAAGTAGTAGCGCCATCTGTTAGTACCATCGCAAAGTACCCCCCAGGAGCCGTTCAAGGTCATCCAAATTAGTATTTTGACATCAAAGGAACCGACAGTGAGTGTCTCTACTTGTTTGATTTATGTATGCTGGTATCTCCATCTAGTCAGATGCGTGGTGGCACTCTACAGAGGGCCTGGACATTGAAATTTTGAAGAGGCCCCTTAAATTCGCAAGCAAAAATTGTATATTTTTCAACGTCAAACAATCTAAAACGACAGAATTTTAAATCGAGAAATATCTTCTGAACAATTGGTTTTTGAGGATAAGGTAGGGTAACAAAACAAAAGACATGAAAGGTCGGTCATATTCAAAATTAAAAAACTTTACAAACTGACCTGTCTACTCAAAATAGATTTTTCCCGCGATCATGCAAGTCATATATCGCCTATTAACATTTTTGGCAGGCAACAAGCCTCGGCTTCATCTTGGCTTGTACTTGCCTATCTCGAATATTAATAGGTCCTTAAATTCCTTGTTACTTAAATAGCTATTAAAAAATAAGTAATTGATTATAAATAATTGATTATAAGTATCTAACGTACGTGAATAATATAAATAACAACAAAATATTTTTTCAATTCCTTGCTTTTGACACATAAGTTGTCAATTATGGTCTCAGGGCAAATATTACTCGTTATTTCCGTCTCGCAACACAGCAAAAAAGGAGCTTCCAAATTCTTGTATAATGCAGCTGCGCAAACGAGTTTTTAATAATTTTAATGTGGAAAATGAACCACAAGTGGGATTGTGAGAAGAAACTTGTATACATTGAAAAGTTGTTTAAATTCAGTAGAATATAAATTATAATTATATAAAGTCTGAAATACACACCATACACAGCTATTGCACTTCACATTGCGAGAACAGCATTACCAGTGTACATAAATCAAACAAGTAGAGACACTCACTGTCGGTTCCTTTGATGTCAAAATACCGATTTGGATGACCTTGAACGGCTCCTGGGGGGTACTTTCCGCAAGTAGTAACAGATGGCGCCACTACTTTATCACACACATGGATATATTAGTACAGGATACGTTCACTACATGTAAACGTACGTCGAATCTTAAAATAACATATCACGGAGTTCGGTACCTTCCCCCATTTCATTCTAACCTATATCACTTTATTTCTCTCTCCCTCTAGACGTATTTCGTACGATGTTTCGTACCCTTAATTTTGAAGTTTTGAAATGAAAACGTCAAAAGTGTCATTCAATTTCAGTTTATTCTTCGAAAATTGACTTTAACAATGAGAACATGCATAATTTGTTCTATTTCTTCTAATTCTTCAAGCGAAGACGTATCTTTTCACCGGTGTTTAGTAGATAGTTTAATTAAAACCTTTAAAAAATTATTTCAGTTTTTTTATTGATATTCATATCCCTCATAGCATTAGGAAAGGAATGAATATCAAAAAAATTCCCTATCCAAGCTTCAAAAAGGATTGATTCCCTACAGTTTTTCAAGGCACCTAACTTCTGAATGAATTATGAGTTGTAAAGTTGAGGTTAATGTTTCCTTTTGCTTCTTCAGCTGTTCGTCCACATTCTCGTCATGTTTTTCATCAAATTTGAATGTGGGAAATAACAGCAGATCATGCAGATGTGTGGGGGTTGGAAAAAAATAGTAACTGTTCGTTACCACGCAACTGAGGTACAAGCTCCAGCAAGCCATATAAATTTGGTTGCGCGTTCTTGTAAAATGGGGTGCAGGAAGAAATGTGATTGATCTCGAAGTTCTTAGTGATGAAAAGAATGATATTGAGGACTGCACATTATTAGAAGCAGAAGATTTATTCTCATATTCTTTAACCTATTTAAACGTAGAAATGGAAAAATTTCTAAATGATGGTAACATTAACTATAATTTCAAATAGCAAAGTTAATTTTGATTCCAAGTGATATTTTTTTCAACAAATAAGTGAATTTTTGCCTACAGGGGCACCACTATAAAAAAAAACGCGCCAAAATCTCTACCTCATGGGTGGTGTGGAAAAGAGATAGGTACCAGTAAATTTAACTGTATTTTTCCAAAAAATTTAAGTACCACTTTCAAAATTGATGCAACAAAAATTTTATCTATCATTCTTGCAAAGAAATGTGCTCTACAAATTTACTTCTATCCATTTTTATCAAAAACTCCTGTTTTTGCGATATTGACCAGAAACTAAACGAGCGAGCACATTTTGTGCTGTACGCTCAAACTTATTTCCACTCTTGCTGCAGATTACACATGACAGACCTTATTGAAACTTGTATTTCCAATATTTTCATCCCTATTCAATTTTCTTCTCCGATGCACCCTTTCGTAGTTAATAGCCAAAAATCAGTGCTACTACCAGTCTCAAGGGTATTTTTTGAGACTACGGGTATGTGCATCACTACTTGGGTAGGGAATTTTTTGATAATCATTCCTAATGCCATTAGGGATATAAATATTAATAAAATTACCAATTTTAAATTTTGGCTTAGACTAAATCACGGGTGGCTCGAGTACAATACTCCATCAAACAAATCCTTGCAAGGCATATAAAAATTAAAAATACTAGATGCCTACTATTTTGTCTGAAAATGGGCCTTTTGCATAATGCACAATCAAATAAACACGGCTATTTATATAATAACCAACTGTTTTGGGCTAAAATGCAGAATCCGAGACCATTTACACTGCTAACTCTTTTCCTTATAATTTTGGTTATGGTTAGTAGAGTAACAACATTAAATAATTATTAATGTTAACAATAGCAGGGATATTGCCCTCGGATTCTGCATTTTCCCCGTTGTTGCATGCATCAAAGTTCTGCTTCCTTTTTATTTATTTATTTATAATGTTAGACGGCTGAGCCGATAAAACATATCAATCGAAAACTAGAGCTAATAAAATATTTACACTTAAAAATTAAAATTGAAGGCACATAATAATGCAGTAAATAACAAGATAAAAAATTCTACTTGCAACACTTGCAAACTTGAAAATTTTACAGAATGAAATTATACAACTACAGCTATTAACTTAACTTAAATTAACCACTCCATTTGTCCAAGGCGTTTACTGAAGGCGCACAGACAACTGATTCGGGAAGAGCGTGCCAATCTCCAAAAATTCTGTTGAATAAACAGAACTGCCGACACATTTTATTAAATCTTTCGCGCACTAGCTTGGATTCATGGCCACGCAACTGCACATTCTCACTAGTAACAAACCCTTCAATGACTACAGTGTAGTAAACATGGAGGATTTTATATTTCTCTTATTAGGTTACGTCTTAATATCTTTCAGAAATCGATAATAGCCCCTCTACCTGCAGCCTCTGTTCATATGGCAGTTTTCAAATAGTTGGCGATAACTTGGTGATACGTCTCTGGGTGAGTTCAAGAGCATGAATGTCTTTAGCAAGGTTAGGCTTCCAAACGCAGGACGCATACTCCAAAATTGGCCGAATTTAGGTTTTCGCTAAAAGTTGAGGAGACATGTTTTTAAAAGCGATCGAAACTAGCTACGACACGATATTTACTTTCTTGATTGTTTTAGCAACGTGGTACTCCCATTTAAAATCCGACGACACGGTGACCCCAAGATCTCTTTGTTGATAAACCGCCTTTATAAGCACATTGTTCAGAAAATACGTGTAGCTAGGGTTGTGGTATCCCATGTGCAACACGCTGCATTTTTGTTCGTTGAGCTCTAACAGCCACTTGGAACACCATTCTCGGAGTACAAAAGGCAGAACCACCTTAACTTACAAGCCGTAGCATAGGTACACTGGCAACGTCGCGTCGGGGGCCGAAAACCATTCAAGCATTTATGGTTCATTCAATATTTAGTTCATTTAAGGAAGTTGTGGCACTTTTTCATGTAGTGAATTTGACAGGGGAATATCTTGGAGGACTGACTAAGAATGTTTTAAGTTTGATTCACAGCAGCGGACTAACAGTAATTTATTTGTCTGATGGTAACCGAGTTAACGTAAATATGTTCGAATTATTATGCAAATATTTGAGTCCAGGCGGTGCTAATGATGGTAACTGTTTCAAAGTTACTAATCCATACGTTCCAAATATACCAATTTTTTTTATGTATGATACGGTATACATGTTTTTAAAATTATAGGACATAACTGGTTAAATCAAAAAGATGGAGATAAAACATTTATAGGTATTTCCTTCTTTTGACAATATTGATGATTGTGATTTACAGAAAGCTTACTTCAGTGATCTCCGTAACCTTTATGGAAAACATAGTAACGCTGCTAAATTAATTGCGACTGCTCCTAAATTAAATTACAAAACTGTATATCCAAATAAGTTTGGGAAGCAAAAGGTTAACCTAGTAGAAAATGTTTTTCATGAAACAACAATTGCATCTTTACAAAGTAGCAGTCTAGATAAAAATAGTACAGTTACATTTTTTTAAATTATAAATAAATGGTGGAGAATTATTAATATAAAAAGTAAAATGAAGGGGTTATGTAAACGAGATAGCAATCAGTTGCCATTTATCAGCACTGATGATCCACGGTTTGAGTTTCTAAACAAATTTGTGGTCTGGTTGGAAAATGGAAAACCCTGGGGAGTAACAGCATAACATTAGATACTTTTAAAGCCATAATTCAGAGCACCCGGGTATTAATCGAAGTATTACAATTTCTCCTTGTTACAGTAAAAACAAGTTTATGGTCTGACAGGCAAATTTCAATCTGATTGTATAGAACGCAGGTTCGGTAGATATCGCCAACTTTCTGGTTGTAGCTATAAAGTGTCTGTACAGATGGTTATGGAGTCAGAAGAAAAATACGCTTAAAGAGTGTTTTTGGTTTACATTCTTCGCGGTATGGCAAAGTATTATTCAATCCAGATTTGCTTGTTAATACGAACTCGGATATGGATTATAGTAAGTGTGGGCTTGATATTGATATAAAAATGTTCAGTGATACTACTTCTATGAACATTTCGAACAACTTTGATTTGTCAGTAATAATATATGTTGCGGGTTATACTGCTAGAAAATCATTAAAACAAGTAGATTGTAGTATGTGTCGTAGCTTACTTTCTGATGACACTGAAATAAATGATAACTACTTTAACGATCTACAAAGGGGTGGTCTTGTGATTCCATCTGAATTAGTTATGAATTTAGCACTTGTGGCATTAAATATATTTTTCTGCTTAATTAGCTCTAAATATGAAGATTTATTTATTCGATATGGTGAAAATCATAAACTACTGTTAGTTATTCTAGTGACAAGATTTGCTGAAGGAGATGATTATGCACAAATTTGGTTTTTAGAAAAGCCATGTACACATCAATCGTTTCCTTTATTAAAAAATTTATTTAGATTTTTTCTAATATGATCCTAAACAACTACACCATATAAAGGAAAAGTATAAAAGATGCACATTCTAATGTCAATAAAAAAACCAATTCAAAACCTATAAGGGCAAAGATAAAGAAATATCTGAATAAATCTGATTCTAAAAAGAATAGAAAGCTATCTACATATCAATCGTTTAATATTTATGTATTAATTTCTGTTTTCCTAACAATTAATTGGCAATGTAATAGCATTAGTATATTATTTCTTTTTATTGTACCCTATACGTATAATTGTTAAAATAAATATATATAAACTTACTTGTTCATATATTTGACTTACTGATTTTATAGAAATTATTCGTTTCTCTCACATTTAACAAGTACGAGTTTGCATTCGCGCCATTTTCTAGGCCCCCTAATAGCGCAAAGTGCGACGTTGCCATTTCAATGCTCCGGCTTGTAAGTTAAGGTGGTTCTGCAAAAGGTCATTTTCTACCATACTTCAAAATGGTGCATCTTGTAAAGGACAAACTCAGTTTCAGAGCAAAGTAGTGTTCACAAACTTCTTTTATTAGGATCATTAGTTTCCTTTCAACCAGCCTCTGACAAGTTAAAACGATTAGACATGGTCACCTAAAAAAGTTATCATGAAAAATGGTGCTACTTGAACATTTTAACTTGTTAGACCTACCAGTCAAAATGTTGTTTACATGGTTTTGGTTGCTATTATTTTCAACCGTAAAACTCAAAGACTCTAGTAAGTGGATATCTGCACACAATCTTATCGAGTGAGGTTATGTGTTGACTGTTGAGGTTATATTTTCTAATTCGTTTATTTATACGATTAGGTACTTCTTTTCTACATTTTGTAGCATTTTGAAACCAAAAAGACTAGTTCTGGCACCATGTAACACGAGTTAAATGTATTTTATCATAATTTCTTTCAATTACGAGTCAAAGTACCTCTCTAAAGGATAGCGCTATACGTAATGCACGCACTGAGAGTGACAGAAATAGATGGTACGTCTTGGTCAACTATAGCAACGGCACGCCGTATCTAGTACTTATATATCTATGATCACACATGATTGGTAGCAGAGGTAGTAACTGGCTGCGATTGGTAGAATTTTGTGCTGCCACCTGATAGTCAAGCTTAGAAATCCCCCCCGAGTTACTGTCCCAGGCACTCTAGACAGGTTTCAACATTTGAAATGAGTGTCTCTACTTGTTTGATGTATGTACGCTGGCATTACTATGATAGTTATGGACGGGGACTGAATTTTCCAAGGGAATTTCATCGTCCATGTCAACGTCAAGACTTTCTTCACTGTCTTGCTCTTGTTCATCTCAATCATAGTCTTTAGCTTTAGCTGTCTCATAAAGGGCTTCACAGTTGAGCAGACGTCATGAACTCTTCTTTCAATTTTTCTTTTTGAAGGATTGGTATAACACATTTTGTTCAAGGAGTCATCGGCATACTTTAAAACTAATTTCAGGAATCTACGAGGATCGAAGGCATTCTAAATCACCATAAAATGATCCATGATCCGCAAATGTGCTTTGATGTTGATGGTAAGGGTTCATCCTCCATGTCACCTTTAGTCCCCTCTTCATCATCTTTATTACTGTCTGTATCAGCTGAATCGCCATGTGACTAGGTCTTTCTTGTCCCGATCATTCATAAATCACTGTATTTTGATATTGAGTCCTTCATCAATGTGGCTTGTGTCCTCATTGAATATTACTTTGCCTTGTCTGTAGAATTGCAAAGTTGTATTGCATCCACTGAATGCTTGAAGAAAGAGAATAGTTTCTGCTTCTTCAAGATAATATAATAATAATAATAATAATAATGACTTGATTCATTTTGTTGGTATTTACAAAAATGAATCACAAGGGGAGGTTCAGCAAACACTGCTCTACCACCTAACCTTGGGCAAAATAAATATTATTATATAGCTTACGGCCTAAGGAGTTTAGTGTGTTACCGCAATATTAAAAACATAAAAATTACAACGACTACAATAAATTGCGAATATGTTATCTCGGCAGACTAGCGAAAATAGAATAAGGAGTCAACTTATGTTTATCAGAGAAAGGAGATGCATTTTATATTTTCTCTTGAATTCCATAAAACTTAATAAAAAGTATTCAGGTTTGAGCGAGTTAATTACTTTAGACATTTGATAAGTGCAACAAGGTTTATATTTCTCAGTTTTATGGGAAGGTATGGTGACAAGAGATGTAGGGCGAAGATTCATATTGATATTAACATTAAGTGAAACAGACCTAAAATCAATTTTTGAATACAAATAAGTAGGACATCTATCACGATATATCTTCATGAATATACAAGCTGCATGAAGAAGTCTCCTATTGTGTGTAGACAAGCAGCCCGCATCCTTGAGCTTGTGTGACACACTATCATACTTTCTCACTCCAAAGCTGTAACGCAGACACGATCGCTGCACTTGTTATTTTTATCTACAACGCTCAAGCAAGGCCCAAATACCACATCACAGTAACTCAAATGGGAAAGCACGAGTGAATCACACAGCACAGCTTTAGTCTTAGTTGATAAAAAGTGTCTATACGGATACAAAGCTTTAAGTGAGCCATAAGATTTTTTAAGAAGTTGTACGTGTTCCGAAAAATTAAGATCCTTATCAATAGTCAAGCCTAAATTCTTAATGACATCAACCACAGCAACAGATTGGTTGTCCACAACAACAGAAACGTGTGGAGAGACAGCTCGCCTAAGATAAGGTGGTCCAAATAAAATTACTTGAATTTTTGAGGCACTAATTTCTAAAGAATGATTTCTAGATGTTTCTAACAGAGTCTTTAGATCATTATTAATTTGAGAACAAGCTAAAAGAACGTCTTCATCCTTGAAGGATAAATATATTTGAGTGTCGTCTGCGTATTGATGAGATGAACAAAATTGTAACTGTTTAGCAAAGGTAGCTATGTAGATGGTATATAGTAAAGGACCGAATATGGAACCTTGAGGCACTCCTGACTTCAATCGCAAAGAAGAGGAAAACTGCTGATCAAGTTGAACAATTTGATAATTAAAGCTTCTTGAAGAATACATCATCATCTGTGTTTTTCCTTTGTTGGGCTTCATAAAGTAAATGTGGGAAATAGATGCAGCCAGGGCTGTAAGCCTAAGCGATATAAGATAAATATCTTTACCGACTACTAACGTATATCACATAAGTTTTGCGAAAAATCAAAATACAATAAAATAAGTTTAATGTAATTTATTTAAATGACTATTTCCCACATCTCTTATTATCCAATGAAAAGCCATGCTTTTTCAAAATTCAACCAATCGTGTGTTTTTGTAGTGGCAAAAAATCGAAATTTTCCCTTGGGAATTTGTCAGTTTCTTTTGCCACTTGCATCCACGGCAACCACCAAATATGTTGCTTTAATCAAGGTGGTATTTAAGAAACGTCATTTAAACTGTCATTGCGCATCAGTATAAATGTCAAAATGAACCGATATTTGGGAAATAGTCCACAAAATGTATTTCGGGCTCATGATTTTGCTCGGAAAATGTTTTACTCACGATTTGTTGTTTTTTTGGCAATGCCCCTCGACAAACTAACTTTGACAAATTCCCTCGCCTTCGGCTCGGGAATTTGATCAAGTTAGTTTGTCTTGTGACATTGCCAAAACAAAATACTTTCGTAAAACATTTTTACCGGCAAAAGCATTTGCCCTTAATACATTATTACTGATAAATGTACCAACATTTTGTTATATCTGAGTTCATTAAGTCAACATTTAATTTAATGACAAAGGGCCATGGTCATCAATGGTATGCAGCTGTTGACTAACTTGTCCCATGAGGTTTTGGACGGTGTTAATACCAATTTCTCTTATCTTTTCATATTTTCTACATCTTAGTTCTGCTTCATTTCGAGCTTCCCACCCATTGTCATATATAATCCTTGATATACAAGCTGCTCGACACTGGTACATTATTAGGCAGGTTTTCAATCCTCGGAACAAAAGTTATTAGCTTAATCAAGTTTTAATTGTTCTTGCGTAATGGCAAGATGCTAGGTCTGGCCAAAACATTATTTGGCCATATGGATGAGTTATAAAAGGTTTCCCAATAGGAACGATATGTTTTTAAAATTAAATAAAATACAAAATATTTGAGACAAAAGCAAAACGTTTTCTTTATTTTATAGTACAACTTCTGACAATTATGTTTTGAATAACACATTATTCAAATGTCCACCTCGGTTTCGTTTGCAGGATCGAATCCGATGAACCCAATTTTCGGTAACTTTGTGCAATACATCAGGTGTAATTTCATTAATGCAGCGTTCGATGTTCAATTTCAAAGCGTCAATAGTTCGAGGTAGAGTGCTTTATTAACCAGGCAAGCTTATCCCACTAGATTTTGTGTCACAGGGATTTTAGCGCCAAGCCGTTGGCTGCGCTGACCGGTAACCGTGCGTTCTGTCGTTTGTCAAGCAAGCAAGACTAGAAACCGTTGGAGCACGTACTGTTTGATCCAGACGAACACTGCATGCTGATTTAAATCTTGGTGCATTCTATTACCATGTTAATTATAATTACAGTTTTCATCCAAGTGTGGTTATTTAAATCTATATACAGTGTGTAGGTGTTGTTCTGTGCTGTCAACTGTATCTGTCAGTTCTATTGAGTTCTGTCACTCGTCACTGTTGATTGAACTAAGGTACTATTAATGTTTTCTAGTTTAAACCACTTGCATGTTAGTTAACAGTGTTTTCGTTTCGATTTTTTCTGCTTTCTTTTTATTTGTTTAAAAACCAATCTTTTTTAAGACGGATAAAATTAAATGACAGGATCTATGTTTTTCCGACTTACCGTATGCTATTTGGAAAGTAACTAGAATTTGAATTTGCCGCCACTTTCAGTAACTCAAAATGGCGGAGGAGCTTGCTCGTATAAATAAAGTACCTTAGTTCGAGGTTTACGCGCCAGCGTGGCTCTGATGGTTAGAGCATCGGACTGCGGCGCGGAAGTCTGGAGTTCAAATCCCAGATCGATGCCTGGCGGGCGGCCTACCCAGTCGCTGTAAATAATTGGGAACCTGCGTTCGAAAGAACAAGGGGTAATAATGCGGTTGTCTAATGCGTGGTGCTCACCACATCACCACGTGTCATGAATTTGACACGCGACAGCCGGGTGTGAGAGCGAGGATACGGAAGCTCTAACCTTCCGCCTTGCAGGCCAAGCTCCTTCATGGGGTGTTAGTGCCTCACCATTATTATTATTATTATAGTTCGAGGTCTATTGGCATAGACTAACGACTTTAAATAACCCCACAAGAAGAAGTCCAAAGGTGTTAAATCACAACTTCTTGGAGGCCAATTAACAGTTCCATTTCTGGAGATTACAGACTCACCAAACTGTTCTCTCTTTTTATAAAATTTTTGGATAATAACCAAACGTTGTTGAAGCGTGTATTTTGACATAATGAATTGTCAAACTATACTAAAAACAAATGACAGCTAGTGAGATTTCTAAAATTTTAGATATGGTTGCTACGACGTTTTAAAAACATATCGTTCCTACCTATTGGAAAACCCTTTATTAATAAACTAGAGCAACATGCCCCAAATAAGGTCTCGAGACTCCTCCTTTAGATATAGCACACCAAAATAGAACTTTGTTGGCAGCAAACTTGAGACCAGGTATAACTTGTCCGTATACTGCAATTTTATTGTTCTGTAAATGCTTTTCTTCGAAATATTTTGATTGCAAAAAATGTTTACAATTTCACGCTTAGGCATGTGTGCAACAAGGTTGCAAATGCTCTTTCAATTTCCAGATTGTATGCCATAATGGTGCAAGTTATTTGACACCTACGAAGTGTTATAAGCTTGAATATTAAAGAATATTTGTTTACCATGGCAAGTTGATTGAAACTCATTTACGTTTATTTCTAGGTCGATGAAATTTTTCCCAAAACTTATGTAACATACCTACTCCAGCTCGATTACATGATAGATCCATTGCAGTTTTTAATAAGTGTGACATCTTCAGTAGCCTGCGTCACAATGAACCCCGCTGTTTCTAATTTGTCCCTTACAATTGAAATGAGCCGATCCTTGTTCCTATCATTGGAAAGGAATATTTCTTGTTGTGACATTACTCCAGAACTTCTCCAACACTTTCTGATTTTGTTCGCCTAATATTCTAAAAATATGAGCCCTACCAAAACAATGAATAGAACTTTGTATACTACAATTTTAGTATAAGGTATTTTGCAAAAAAAAAATAAAAAGAAATAAGTTATTAACAAAAAACGTTTTTTGTATGTTCATGCCATTGTTGAAATTTGTGCACAGACCGACGGAGGGGAAAAACGAACTTCTCTTCTTATATTCAGCTAGAGAACACTAAAACCAAAAAATCTTTTGCCGGATTTTTTTCGGGGCTTTGCAAAGTCAGCTGGACTAATATTCATCTTCAGTTCGATACTTTTAGCAAAGTCTAATAGCAATAATTTTCCATTTCCATTTATTATTGTGTGTTTGCTGTGATATCTAATATTGGGTTTTTCCTATATGGGCATTTGTACACCCATGAGCCACTTCTTTATTTTATTGTATTTTTTCTTCTAATATTTCAAAACTCCTTTGCTTGTTTTTTTTATTACTTCTGTTAATGTCTTAATCTGAACAAACACATTCTTTCCGATATTGAATAAAATGGTATTATCATTTTCTTGAAACGGTTGTGCACTAAAAATAGTGGCGGAACTAAAAGAGGTTCAGAAGGTTTGGAGAACCCGAGCTGGCTCTCAGCTCATGGGGGGCCCACCAATATCGGCAGACAGGATTGTATTTCACACGTGTTACCCTTTTGGGCCCACAAATATTCGTAGAACCCGGGCCTCTACCAATGAAGTCCCGCTACTGAGTAAGAACTGTGTTGCTAATCTTTTATGATTCCCACTATTCAAGACAGATAAATAATTATTGGCTTTCTATGCTACAGTTTTTCTCAAAAATAAATCACTGAAATGTGGTGTATTAAACATAATTACCACTAGAAGCCCTTTAAAATGGTGTGCCCGTATTTTACTTAGTGTTAGAAAAATGCAGAAATTATGTCCTGTGATCATTAGGTTGCAATTTTCAGTAGGTACATGCCTGTAAATTAATATTTTATGACTAAAAACGGTCTCTCCATTTTGATGTCCTCTGAAATTTTACCCCACAAGCCTGGGCATCTCCGGCTTCTGCCGTAATACGCCACTAGTACTCAAATACATCTCCCTTAGCATCCTCTAGTGTGCCATTTGTTTTCAAACACATTGTATTTTTTCAGTAGCAGCAAACATTGCTTCAAACAATTATGGTGTGATCAAGTTACTGTTTTGTAGTTCGTGCGATAGTTTTATAATATTTGCAAGAAATAACCCTGTCTAAGGTACACTATTATATCGTTTGTTCCAAAAAAAAAAAACTCATTTAGAGCAGGCCTTGGAAAGAAAGATAGAAAATCTAGCCATGTCTTAACTTAAGTCTGTAGGTGAATGTCAGATTGCACTTCGTTTATGAAAACACGTATCAGTGTGACAGGTAAAATAAGATGGCATTTACACAACAACCACGAGTGTATTAATCATAACAGTCAATAAAGATTGTTTTTGTTAAGTGTTTTGTATATTTTTAGGAAGATATTTCAAGGTCAAGATGTTATTTAGTTCTCTCTGACTCTCTGAGTTGTTTGCTCTGGCTATTCTCGTGCTTTGAACGTTTTTCATAAATTATTTAACTTTATTTTTAATTTCTTAGAGCAAAATACCTTAATTTGAAAATGACAAGTTAAAAAATGCAACAAGTGGTCTAATTGACCATAAGCAAAATTTATTTCTAAGTTGAAAAATAAATAATTAAACAAAAAATGTAAAACAACACAAATTTTAAATGAAACTCATAAAATTATGCTTCTTTTTGATTGTAACCACTTCTTTATCTGCTTTAGTTTCTGAGATTCGTATGGGCACAATGAAAATTGTTATTTAGCCGGAATTACAAATTAGAACCGTCAACTCGCCCAACAAAAGACAACCGCAAGCAGGTCGTTTTCTAATCATAAAGCGTTATTACGGCCAGAGCAGCTATCGCAGCCACTCCTCCCTCAAATGGGTCTTACAAAGTAGTAATGAACTTGCCGTAACGGCAATCAAATCACTGTGTAAATATAACTTTAAAATTATTTAACCAATGCATTTCAATAACAACAATTTATATAACTCAAAACGGTTGTTTCCAGATTGATGGTGCACCTGCGGAAGCGCCACCATGCATGCGACGTCTGCCTGGAGCTGTGCCACAACCAGTCGAGACTGTCAAACCATGTCTGGAAACACAAGCTGCACCACCTCTGCTATCGCTGCGGCATCGCGTACCGCAACAAGCCCGACATCACCAAGCACCTGTTCTGGAAGCATGGCACCGAGAGCGTTCTCTGCAAGCGGTGCCTGCAGAAGAAGTGGCCGCACGTGTACCACTTCTGCATCCCGCCCAGCACCTTCACATGCGAGGAGTGCAGCCTGAACTTCACCAAGGCAGTCGCGCTGAAGGTGCACAAACGGCTGCACGGCGACGACCGGCCGCACGCCTGCACCTTCGAGAGCTGCCCCGAGAAGTTCATCTCCAAGAAGCTGCTGCTCAAGCACGAGTTCAAACACCGCGAGCCGCCGGAGGAGACGCTGAAAAAGGAAACTCAGCCGGCAGCGAGCGAGGACGCTGAGACGCAGCAAGTAGCCGCTACTGCCGACGATCCCGAGCAAAAGACTGGCGAGGACGTTGCGAAAGATGAGGATGCGGCGGAGCCAAAGGTGAAACCTAAAGTGGATGTTTACGACTTGCCTGAACTTAATCTGTCAGAGAGCGATAGCAGTGATTCGGAGGACGAAGCAATGAAGGCCGAAAAGAAGGAAGAGGTGGATGTGCAGAGAGAAACTGTACCCAAGTTGGAGCCGGTTGCCAGTGCCGGTGTCGCTGCAGAGGCAGAACTCCCGAAGGCTGAAAATCCTGCTGAGAATGCCCAAACTGCCGATGCTTCTAACCCGGAGCAGCCGGTGCCTGTTTTGGAGAACATTTGGGATGATTTTAAGAACTACCAGGCCAATCAGGTGAAAATGGATAACTTTGGAAATGAAACCGATGCAGCCGAACCAGAAGGTGCTGTACCTACCACATCTTCACAAGAAACTACTAGTGAAAATGACCAGCAGCTGCTCGTCGATATTATAATGAGGGATCACGACTACAGTATGTTGAGGTATGTTAACCAGCTAGAGATTAATTTGTGTGATTGTAACTACCGGGTGACCATAAATGGTTGTGATTTTTATTCTTAGGTTGGCACTGTAAGTCTATGTCAAATTCGAGGTTAGCAGGTTACGTTTTGCGTCAGTCAGTGTCAAAACTGACGCAAAACCTAACCTGATAACCTCGAATTTGACGTAGACGTACAGTGCCTCCAACATATTATTCAAACGTTTGAATTTCCAACTTTTTTAATGAACATGCACGTGTAGCCAACATCAAATAGTTAAAATAAATGGCGCCAAAATAATGACCATTCAAAAATGTTCGATCAGTTCTGAAGACACTGTACAAAGACTACACAGGCTATGTCGAAATTCCTTTTTAACAAGAATAATCGAAACTCTTCACAGCTTTAAACGTATATTTATGTACTTGTAGCAAATCTTGTGTATTTTCTGCATTACGTTCTTGCTTAGTTTTGTGTTGATTTGTTTTAAGCCAATTGTTTTTGCGTTGTAATATAGTTTTATGTAGGAGGAATGTGCAAAAATTTAGTAAATGAATTAGAAAAGTAAAGTAGATCTTCCAATGATATAAAAAACAAAAAAGAGAATTCAATTACGGACATAGGAAAATACACTTTCTTCGATAGTGGTGGAAATAATAGAATTCTAAGAACATATTTCATACATAGGGACTTAAAACGTAGTATAGTGAATTTCAAACCTATAAACAAAAGACTGTGTTATCTGAGAATAAAGGGAAGATACAAAAAGATGAGCATCATCAACGTACATGCACACATAGAGGACGAAGAGATAGAAACAAAAGAGTAATTTTATGAAACATTAGAAGCAGTATGTGACCAACTACTCTAATATGTCAAAATAATTCTTCACAATTTAAATATTAAAATTGGAGTAGAAGATTACTATAAACCAGTAATAGGAAATCAAAGCCTCGATAAAGGAAAGTAGTAAAAATGGAAAAATACTAATACATTTGCCAGCGGTAAAAAAATGCAAAAAAAAAGTACTTTTATTGACATTTACATTTTTCCTTTATTCCAGATAATGAGTAACTAAAGAGGGTCCATTGTAGCATGCGTGGGTTTGGGGGATGACGAGCGCAGCGAGGAGTGCTCCAATGGAACAAATGCTACAATGCCTCTTATTAAACAAGTATAATATACTATTTTGTCTACTTTGAGTGGCTGATTTTATAGACAGTCTAAATTTCGGATACTAAAAATATTCCCATTGCAATCTAGGGATTTTTGAGGGTAATGATGGCGACATTGTCAAGTGACATTTGACAGTCGCCATCTGTTAGACAAATTATCAATTTCGCTGCTCTGACATTTGAATTCGTTTAAATTTGGTGCAAGCTTTTTGGTTCGTGTGCTGTTCAAATAATGCCTTAACTAGAACAATAATTGTGTTTATCGCATTTCATTTGGAAATGTACTACATTTCTTCATTCAAAATCGATAAGAAATGTACTTTATTTGAAATCGGCAGTGAAGTACGCCGAAATCGTCATTAAAATACGAGAAATCGGCAGTGAAGTAATCCATTGTTTTACGACTTTTTTGTAGGTGGCGAGGCGACAGATAAACGTCAATCGACCGAACATAACCTACAAAAGTTGGTTAAAATGTTGCAATTTCACGATTTCTCGATTTCAAATAAAACATAGTGTACACCTCGGCACTGAAGTTTCTTTTTATCCCTCATGTGGTTTATTTGCCTTGGCCCTACGGGCCTCGGCAACTAAATCCACATTTGTGATAAAAAGTTATACTTCAGTGCCTTGGTATACAAACTACTATTTATCATTAGCAACACTTTTATGCCTAGCAACGGCGATTAGTTTTACGTTTGGCAATACTGAAGTGTACTGTTGGTGACACTGTAAGTCTATGTCAAATTCGAGGTTAGTAGGTTAGGTTTTGCGTCAGTTTTGACACAGATTGACGCAAAACCTAACCTGCTAACCTCCATTTTGACATAGACTTACAGTGTCACGAACAACACACTTCAGTACTGCCAAACGCATAACATCAACTGGAGCTGCTTATTGTGCTTTAGTACATTGGAATGAGTTACACTCATCTTGGTTATGTTTTGACAGTTAGTGTCACTTCATATTTTACATTTCTTATGAAATGCGATAAAATAGTATGGCCGTTTAAGTACTGTCTAACACTCGTACTCAAACACGCCATACTTGTTCAGAAAAACATCAATTTTCTCAATTTGTCGAGTAATATACTATTAATTAATTTGTTAAAAAGCACCTTCAGTTTAAGTTATATTTGATTACAATAAATTTTGTAAATACAGTTTAGAGATTGTGGTTATGTATTCGATATCTGACGTTTGTCGTGTTATGAACATGTGAAAGCAAATGTCACCAATCTTATAAAACAAATAGTGTTATAATGGAGTCCATTGTAGCACTGTTCTTGGTGTTATAATAACCATATTGTGACATCAAAGTAGATAATAGCTATTTATGCAACAAGTGCTAAAAGTCGACGTTTATGCACGACACATGAAAATTATGAAACGAAGCCGAAGGCATGTCTGTCAAGGTCAGTTACGAAAGGTAATTATTAATACTCCGCATCTGACTGTATTCATTACATAACGCTTTAATTATTTCAAAAACACTTTACCTGTGACACAAGAAGCAACTAGAATAACTTTACAACCTCACTTCCTGTTCGAAATTGTAGTTTTATAACCTCACTTCACTTTTAGCACATGGGCTAAAAGTAAACTGATTTCTGTAACTACGCTAAACTATAAAACGTCACTTTTAGTGAAACAAGCTAGCACTAAAAGGCCTACTTTTAGTAGTGGTCGTAGATATTAATTAGTACACATATAGGGCATTCAGTAAACACAAAAACATTTCAAGTTTTTTGAAGTTGGCATGTGCATATAATTTTTGTACTAGGGATTCTCTATTTTGTTTTGAAAATGTTTCCACGCCTGTGTACAGGCAGATTTGAAAAAAATGACAATTAATATTTCTGATTGTCAGTGTCAAAGTGGAATATTTCTCTAGAAATTCTCACCTGAAGTTTAATAAAATGTAATAAAAATGCCTATTAGTAAACGCTACGTCAATTGTATGCAACACAGAATTTGTATAATATCTTAAAAGTTTATATTTACAACATTTATGACAGATAGGAGGTAAATGTCATACCCTTAACCTATTTGTTTTAGTAAGTTTTTGTAAGTACATTCCTAGACAAAGATAAATTCTGAAAGTACACTCATGAAATTTTGGAAATCAAAGGCCACTTTGTGTTTTTATGTTTACTGAACAGACTATATGAGGAGTGATCAATTTGTTCGTGACTTAACGTAGAAGGCTTAGACATTTTAAAAAACAAAGGCCGTCATTTAACACAACAGTCTTCTGAAGTGACACTCGTCAAAATTTAATGGTTGCTGTGTTATTAATTGTTTAGTAAAGTAATATGTGTTAGGTTCTGTAAAATGGAAAAGGGTGAAATTTGGGCAGTAATAAAATATTTATGCGAAAAGACTGTCACCTCTTGAAATCTACCTGGTTTGCATAGCGTGAGTCTGTTCGTTCTTACAGTACGGTCAAAAAGTGGTCAACCGAGTTTAAGCATGGAAAATAAGCTTCTAAAGATGCACGTCAATGTGGTGATCCAATGTTGCTGTCGAGTAAATAAAATTCCTGCTTTAATTGGGAATTATTTTTTTTAAATCGGCAGTCAAGTACCTCGAAATCGTCATTAAAATACCAGAAATCGGCAGTGAAGTAATCCATTGTTTTACGACTTTTTGTAGGTGGTGGGGTGACAGATAAATGTCAACCGACGTCAACATAACCTAGAAAAGTTGATTAAAATGTTGCAATTTCACGATTTCTCGTTTTTAAATAAAACAATGTACTCCTCGGCACTGAAATTCCTTTTTATCCCTCAAAAGCTAAACTTCAGTGCCTTAGTATACAAACTAACGGGTGTTCATTAATTATTCTGGTCAAGTTGCTTTTGAAATATTTGTTGTATGAATAATATGTTGGTGGCACACAGTTTTGACACAAACTGACGCAAAACCTAACCTGCTAACCTCGAATTTGACATAATTGTGAGCTCTTATCATAATGACTTACAGTGCCACCAACATATTATTCATACAACAAATATTTCAAAGGCAACTTGACCAGAATAATTAATGAACACCCGTTACTATTGATTCAAGCGTCTTGTTTGTTTCTTTATATGTTAGGCTGCGAATACATTTATCGTCCATCATATGTAACAAACTTTTTCTGTTAAATTTAAACGGTGGACAGGATAAAGGTTTACATTTCTTGTTTTATAACTATGCTCAATTTCACAGTTAAATTTGTTTCTATTTTTGAAAATAAACATAAGGCAGCCATAAATATATAAGTGCATAGTCGTTAACTGTTTAAAAACGCCTCTACAAGACTGAATAGAGTACGTTAGTCGTGACGTCATAACGGGCGGCGACATTTGAAAACTTTTCCAAACATTTCCTGTTCGCGCGCTAATAGTCATAAGAGAGTTTTTGTTGTGTGTATATGCGTTTTTGTTAGAGAAATAAGGGTTTTAGTGTTACTAGTTAGAAATAAGAGACATTAAATAGTGTATTTTAAGAGACTTCATATTTTATAAGTTTACTAGTATTTCAGCAAGTGCGTGTGAAGTAAGTTGAGGTTATGTTGTTACTTTGCTTTTGTAATGTTTATCACTATTTTCAGTTGATAAATTAATTCAAATGGCTACAAAACATGTTTTGAAGATAGCCACAATTGTGGACTTCTTCAATGAGGACAAAAAAGCATTTTCGAAGGCTCGTCTAAAGAAATCTTTAAAAAAATGTAAAATTACAAATGTAGCAAATTTTGCTATATTTACAAAGCATTCTTACCTCGACTTGATATACTTTATTCTTCATGCTAGCATGAACATATCCACGAATCAACTTTAATTCGGCATCGAATTCCATCTTCTCGACATGCCCGGATTCTACAGCATTCTCACCCTTCGAAAATGCTTTTTTGTCCTCATTGAAGAAGTCCACAATTGTGGCTATCTTCAAAACATGTTTTGTAGCCATTTGAATTAATTTATCAACTAAAAATAGTGATAAACATTACAAAAGCAAAGTAACAACATAACCTCAACTTACTTCACACGCACTTGCTGAAATACTAGTAAACTTATAAAATATGAAGTTTCTTAAAATACACTATTTATTGTCTCTTATTTACATACACTACAACTAAAACACTTATTTCACTAATAAAAAACAGATATAGACCCACTAAAAATTCTCTTACCACACGCAACACGTAAACAAGAAATGTTTGGAAAGGTTGCCAATAGTACCCGCCCGTCTGACGTCACACTTACGTTGTCTATAAGTTCATATTGTTTATTATTCGAATTGTTCTCGTTTGTATATCACTATTGCTTCCTCAAGAGGTTATACCATATCTGGCCAAGGATTCAAAATTTTAATAATATACAATTATTCACAAAGTTTGGATAGGTAAATATTTAGCTAATATTCGTATTCCAAAAGTACTACTATTTAATTTTAAACATGACTGACTGATAAGAGGTGCCCAATTTAGGAATTTGTCCAACAAAATACCCAATGCTTTATTTGTACTGACTAGCTTGACATTATCCATATCTGTAATTTTTAACTTATCGAACGGTTCTGTGCAAGAGTGTTTTGTTCTAAATAAAACCAAATTAGTTTTTGCTTTATTCAAAACGAGCCTATTTGCGCTAAACTGGTCACTTACTATGGAGTGAGCTTCATTACAATTATCACAAAGGCTGTTAAGATTAAATTGGTACCATCGGTGTATTTAGTTATTGTAAGGTTATCTTGTAATATAGCTAATTCATTAATATATACAACAAATAACACAGGATCCGGAATTCTTCCCTGTGGTACCCCTACATTAGAGATCTTAATATCTGAATTAAATATTTCGTTGTTCGTTTTTATTTGCATTCTATCTGTAAGATACGATCTAATACAAATTAAAGCATTAATTTTTTACATCGTATTTTTCTAATTTAAATGGTAACAAATGATGGCTCTCAAAGCCCAGCGATCATTATTCATTTCCTTCATGGCTAGGTACAACGTGGACATCGCATGTGTTACAGAAACCCATCTAGCATCAGAAGATAACTTCAAGATGCCAGGCTACCAAGTGCACAGAAAAGACGGAGAATCAAAAACAGCAGCAGGAGGAGTAGCCGTAATAGTGAAAAAGAATATTAAGCACAACATCATACTCAATCCAACTACACCAAATAACATTAAATAACCAAAGTCATACATTAACTAGTATATACAAAATACCAAAAAAAAAAAAAAAACTAAACTCAGCAGATTTGCAAGCAATATTTAACTCGTCTGAACCAACTCTTGCTATAAGCGACTCAAACTGTAAGAACACACTAAGGAGTTGCAGAGCGTCCAACCCGGAAGGTATTAAACTAGAACAACTCTCCACAGAAATTGGATTCCAAATCGCAGAGATCACAGCCCGATATCCTGGACATGTTTTATTTTTATAAAGGAAATTCAGCAAACGGTCATTAATGAGCTTGATTCAGATCACCTTCCTGTCCTCATAACATTCTTAAGTGCGCCACATATAAAACCATTGCCTAATAAACGGAGCAATAAACTGGGAAAAATTCCAAATAGCTCTAAATGAATTGATGACGCAGTAACTAACATCACAACATCTATTGTGAATAGCGTACACAAAGCAACATCGAATAAAACATTACATCATAAACCCAAATGTTACTACCACTCAAACTACATAACCGAACTTATTAAAAAAAAGAGCCAAGCAAGATGCGAATGGCAACGAAGTAGAAACCCATTAGATAAACGAATACTCAACTACTTAACACACCAACTCAAAAAAGAATTATATGAAATAAGAATTGCCACATATCAAAAATACGTAGAAGAGCTTGAACCGAACGACTCTGGGATGTGGAAAACAACTAAAAGAATTTTAAAGCAACACCATTAAATACCAACAGTAACAGCTACTACACCGATGCAGAATAAGCAGCGGTATTCGCCAATCACCTTGAACGCACATTCAAGAAATTACATGCAGCCCAACAAAAGCGGCATTTACGATTAATTACATCGTCCCACGAATTACAAGCTCTATCGCCAGGACAAGTCCCGGATTATACCAAATATCGGGCTAATACAATTAACTATGAAATCCCTAGCCTACGTAACATCTATAATATAATTTTCCTTAATGTGTGTCTGTGGCACAAAATAAAATCTCACGTTCCGGCTTCACAGATGTTTATATTTGTTTAGGTTTTGTTTTTCTTATCTTAGCGCTCGGCTCGGAGCTTGACCTTTCACGTATCCTATTTCACGTGCGCGTAGCGCGCAATTTGCTTGTTAATATTTAATGCCTGTCTGAATGGAAACACGCCCAAATATTGCTATTCCCTAACCGGCGAAAGAGAAAAAATGCCTAGAAAACTATAGACCTGTAAGCCTTTTATTATCATTTTCCAAGCTGTTATAGAAAAAGTCATTTATACTCGCCTAAACAACAAAGTGACTTCTCTCGACATTCTTCCTCCACATCAGTTTGGCTTCAGAAGAACCTATTCAGCTACACATCAACTCCAACAAATAGTTGAAACGATAGAAACTGGATACGAAAATAAACAGATCGCCACCGCCACACAGTGGGCGAAATCGCGATTTTGACAAGACAAAATGTTTAAAATGAACGTTAGCGAGATTTTTTTTTTTTATGAAAAATATGTACTAAATTCAAATCCGCATATTAAACATAATAGATAAATTTATTAATTATAAATGCCTTATATGAGAGAGCAGTGCAAAACAAAAGAAACTCGAAACAAAATTACGCAAAGCGTTATTCTTGTTCTGTCACACTTGCTGTTACATACGATATCAGTTTGAAAAAAGTAATTGAGGTGAGAGTTTATAATGGCAAATGAAAATGGAGGTATGTTAAAAATTTATTAAAAAAGAAATATATAATTTTAATGTATAGTTAACGAATTTGAAATACACAAACTTGAGTTTTTTTTTAAGCTTCAATTTTTTACTGTTTAGAATATTTGATGGAAGCTACAAAAAATTGATTAAGAACTATTCAACTTTTTTCTGTTCTGTTATGAAGTTAAACTCGTATATTTTGTGTTTTTATTTTATTTGATCGCATCCGTTCGCATCTGAAAAAAATATGAATTATTTTCAGAACCGAGACACGCTGAAACACAGAGAACTTTTTAATGTTTTAAGAGAAAACAGACAAATGCGTCCGACGCTTACACAATCGAGAGAACTTCTATATGAGTACATAACGTCGAAGTTTAATTTGCAAATTACTGAAGAAAATACGAAAACAAAAATATCTTTGGTTATTTTGGCATTTTCTACCAATTTGAACAGTAGATGGTTAGGTTGCCACAGAAGCGCTCAAAGATTTTTAAATAAACATTCTGTGTTGTTAGAGAGACAAATTATTATTCCCACTGTGCAACTACACAAAAACAATAAAAGAGGTCGCCCAGAAAATAACTTTGATTCGAGCAGTGTCAAAAGCAAAACGAGGAAAGTTCAAAACTTGCTTCAATCTCATAGTTCTCGTGAACTTTCATTCGCAGCACAGCCGAGTTTACAATCATCCGGCAACAGAAATGCTGCTTCAATAGTTAAGGAAGTTACTGGTACAACTTCAAAACTGGCTTCTGAAATAAAAAAAGCTTACGAATTCTCGCTACAAAAAAAAAGATACAAAATTTACACCAGATGAAGCTTTGGCGTTGATTGTAGATCTTAAATTAACCAAAGATCAATACCTTTCATTGCGAAAACGTACACATGAAAAGGGTGTTCATGTGTTTGCATCATATGATATGATTAAAAAATCTGGTGTGATACACTCACACAACTTCCTTTTACAGTGATCTTATAATTAGTCATGAAAATGTCCATAATGGAAGCGGGAAAACCAACCAAAAAACAGAGAGGCAGACCCAGAAGAAAATGGATGGAACAAATCAAAGAAATAGGACTAGAAAAGGGAGTGACAGTGGATGAAATGAAAATAATAGCGAGGGACAGAAAAAGATGTAAAAGCTGGATACAGGACTAGAGACCATCATCCGATGCCCGAAAGGGCATTAAGGATTAGAGAAGAAGAAGAAGAAGAAGTTGATGAGACAAATTTTCTCTAGAATTTTAAGGTGAATTCGAAAATGTAATAATATACCGGGTGTTTTATTTAAAATAGGAGTTAATAAAAAAAATAGAAAAAAAACAAAAGAAACCCACTTTAGAAGTATTCAACTGGAAAATCACCTATCTCACATCAATACACATTAAAAATGTAATAAAAATGTAAAGTTTAAAAAAAATCGTTAGAGCCGTTTTTGAAAAAATCGAAAAAAACTGAAAAATCACAAGAGTAAACACCTACTTCCGGTTATGCGATTTTTTTCAAAAGATTGCTGTTGCATATACATAGTACACAAAACTTATATATGAAGTTTCAACGCCATACCTCTTTTAGTTTTTGAGATATTTTGTTCACAGACAAACAGACACACACACAGACAGACCAATTAAAAAAAATATGTTTTTTGGGTTCAGGGGAGTCTAAAATGTGAAGATCTGTTGAAAACTCAATTTCGAATTTTTGGGGTGAATCCAATACTTCTTTTATTGTAAAAGGAAGTAAAAAGCCAAAGAAGCATGCTACCCCATGAAAGACGCCTTAAACATTTCAGAGACATCTGCAGAAGTAAATTTACAAAGTTTATTAGATTGCACTATAAATCGCATTGCAAAAGTTCAAGAGCAAGTGTTATTGCAGTGTGCAAATGACATAAATTTAAATAGTTTGGAAATAATTTATAAGTGAGGATTTGATGGTAGTTCGGGGCAGAGCGAGTTTAAACAAAAATTTACTAAAGAAGGTAATGAAAATATCAGTGACTCTGACCTATTTCTGACTTCACTTGTGCCTGTTCAATTTTATGGTTTTCATAAACAGAGAGAAACTGAAAAAATTATTATTTGGCAGAACAACCGAACGTCTTCAACAAGATTTTGCCGTCCTATACGTTTTAAGTTACAAGATTTTGCCGTCCTATACGTTTTAAGTTTGAAAAAGAGACGGTTGAAACAACGACAAAGGAAATGGAACGGATGCAGATACAAATTGACAAACTTCAATCATCAAATATAATTGTTAGAGGTTAGAGATATTGACTTCTCTGTAAAGAGCAAACTATTATTGACTATGATTGATGGTAAAGTATGCAATTCATTAACGGGAACTTCTTCACAAGTCTGTTATATTTGCGGGTGTTCACCTAAGAATATGAATTTCGGATTATCAACTTTACATGCATATATCCGATGTTTTGAGTGCGTGCTTCATATAGCCTATCGACTTGAAGTAAAAAAATGGCAAGTTAAAGGTATTGACGACAAAGCTAGCTTTAAGATGAGGAAAAATACCATTATTCAGCGCTTCCGGGCAGAAATGGGTTTATTAGTTGATCAACCAAAGCAAGGAAGTAGCACAAGTAACGATAGGAACACTGCCCGTAGATTTTTTAACAACTGCATACAATCTGCAGAGATCACAGGTGTTAACCAAGAACTAATTCATCGATTCTCTGTAATTTTACAAGCTCTTGCAAGCGGATTTGAAATAAACGTTGATGATTTTGAAAAGTATGCATATCAAACGGCAGAACTCTATGTGCAATTATATGATTGGATTTACATGCCTGCTAGCGTTCATAAAATTCTGATTCATGGTGCGGATGTTATAAAGTCTCTGATTTTACCAATTGGGCTCAGAAGCACAGGAAGCTCGAAATAAAGATTATAGGTATATACAAGAACATCACACTCGAAAATCATCCAGGACAAGAACTAATGACGACTTACTTCATCTGCTGTTGATTTCCTCCGACCCAGTGATATCTAACGTAAGACCACCACCAACTAAAAAAATAGTTTGATTTCCTCAGATGTTTTGGGCTTACTTATGTGTCTGGATAGCTCTACAAAAAGCAGAAACGATAATTAGAATTAAGACTCTTGCGTATAATTTTTTCATATTTGTAATTTTAATATAAATGATGTAAAGTATTTTTTTTTCTTTATATTTAGAGGGCATGATACGTATCATATTTGTTGACACAAAGACATTCATCCCCCCTCTAAAAATCGCCCTTGAGTGTTTAGAATTTTTTCATTATTTTTTGTGTCTTCACAGGTATGATATTGGTATGTTCGCAAAGTTTTAGAATTTTTGGAAAAAATATATTTTTCATTCCCCATCTTAAAACCATAATTTTTTCACTATTTTTTTCGTTGTCTAACATATATTTTGGACTGATTTGGTGATTTATAGATTTTTTGTCCAGCTAAAATTGCAATCCATCCCACTGTGTGCCATATTCCTCGATGTAGTCCAGGCCTTTGACAAGGTCTGGCTAGAGGCGTTGAAAGAAAAACTACTTAAACTAAGAATAACTAACTATCTAAAGGCAATTCTATTCTCCTTCCTAGAGAACATAACCTTTGCTGTGAAAGTAAATGCTGAAGTCTTGGAAAACAAAAATATACAAGCCGGAGTCCCACAAGACACACATTTGTGAAGCTAGATGCACCAAGCAATTAAGCATATCGTCCCCCGCCCTCCGTACCTTTCGGTCAACG
This sequence comes from Agriotes lineatus, assembly GCA_940337035.1. Taxonomy (NCBI): domain Eukaryota; kingdom Metazoa; phylum Arthropoda; class Insecta; order Coleoptera; family Elateridae; genus Agriotes; species Agriotes lineatus. Next base: position 123,918 of record CALNHX010000814.1, read on the forward strand.
AAATCATTGAATAGAATACCTGATAAAACAGTGAAATACCTAGGAGTACTTCTAGACACAAAATTATCATGGAAGCTAAATATCAACAATAAAATAAAGCAGGGTTACGCAAAACTAGCACAACTGTACCCACTATTAAATCGGAAATCTAAATTAAAAACTAAATGCGCAATCATGATGTACAAAATCTCTCATAAGGCCATTAGCACTTTATGCAGCACCAGTTTGGAGTGCTACATCAAAAACAAACATAATCAAGTTACAAAGACTACAGAACAAAATCCTAAGAATTTCAGTTGGTGCGCCATGGTTTAGCCATGGTTTATCAGAAATACACAATTGCATCAGGAACTAGAAGTTCCAACAATGGAAGAGTACATAAGAACAAGTGCAAAAAAATTCCTTAATAACATTAAGGCATGCGATGGAGCAGCCCAATATAACCAACTAAAACGCAGACTCCCCCAAAACCTGTTTTTATCAGATGAAGATGAATAATCACACAGCGATGCCCGAGGAATCAAAATACCTCATCATTTATAGCATACATTAACAATGCCATATATAACATAAATGTTTGTTGACCTAGCAAATACCGATCGAAGACAATTGTTTGGAGGAGGAGCGAAACAACGACTCCAATTATTGTCCGAGATCGGTAATTCCTTAACGTTCATGATGCTTATGACGTTTTTTGCTCGATAGAAATGTATTTTTCTTCAAACGTCAGTAAAATGTGACATTATACCACAAAATAAACACTTAACGGACGCGGAAGCGACACTCGCAACGGCGCCTTTGATGTTCGAGTAGCCGATTTCAGCTATGGCGGTCATATTGAAAGAGAGTAGATCAAGAATAATATGTTGGTGGCACTGTAAGTCTATGTCAAGTTCGAGGTTAGCAGGTTAGGTTTTACATCAGGCTTGTGTCAAAACTGACTCAAAACCTAACCTGCTAGCCTCGAACGGTAAGTAAATAACTTACCCTTCTGTTTATCTTAGTAACCAGTAAACATAACTTACTGATTTGGCAATCACCACAAATAAAATTAATAGTTTTAATAAAGAATTCAAAAGTTGTCAAACCTCAGGGCTCATTAAAATGATGTTTTTAATAATTACTGTGCAAAATAAATGGTTTATTGCCTTTACTATTTTATTTATTGGCAACTTATTTAAATAATGCTCCGGCTATTGCATGAGAAAACTCTTATCTGCAAGGATTAGGTTTTAACACCCAGTATAGCATTTACTGTTGAGTATAAAGTGTGGCAAACACCCGACTTTCTTGCATCTGACAGTTTAACCTATAATTTGCCATCTTAAACAGAAATGAATGATCGCACAAATTAGGGTAATTTAAACTCAAAATACCAACAATCAACGAGTTTTGCATCAGGTAAATATACAATGCAAATTATGACATAATACGACTAATCTGTTTTGTTTTTCTGACATCAAAAGGACGCCGACTTGGCAATTGTCTCAATTTCCGGTTCTGGTATAAAAGTTTATCGCCACCCGCAAAATCAAACGACGCTATCGTAATAAAAAAAATCTGGAAAGCCCCTGCAAACTGAAACCTGCTTCTACACCTTGTACAAAGTCTATTCTTCCTGCTGCACAATGCTGATAAATAGCCGGGACCTCGTTCCTGTTGAAATTTACCTTATAAGTGGAGCTTCGATACTGGCTCGCAAAATGAGGGGCCTCTAATAAATCTGTTGATGGCTTTCTGCAAGAAATTTCTGGACGTAGGCACTAAAGAGGGTCTGCTCTCCACGTTGGTCACAAATTTCAGCTGCGTGCAGCCCCGGAATTCAATTAAAAGTGCCCTTGATGTTGGACGCACTTGGTCAAATCTTGTAGCATGAATCCCTCTTCACTGGGATATTTTAGCACATTTAAATTCTACACACAGATGGACTGCACACTGAAGATAATTGAAAACAACTTTTCGACTTCAACAAAAAACTTTTATATTCGAAATATTCTGTGAGCCAAACTTGCACACAGCTCAATTTTTCATGGCTTGGGTTGACAACAATAATAATTGAACATCAGGTATCTGAGCAACTAAATTACAACTGTTTTGGAAGTAAGATTTGATACGATTATTTTACTTAAAAACTGTTTTTGATAACTGTCAATCATAGCACTCTGTAACTTAAATCTCTGCTTTTAATCACTATTAGTTTTAATTGCACTGTTTTTCACTGTTTTTATTAGCACTACACCTTGTTTGCTTTTTCATGCTCTTTGCATTCTATGCTTGATTACACTGCATTCGTTACCTTTCAGCTGCGTTAGCTGTTTGTTGGCCTTGTAATTTACTTATTAACGCATCATATAATTTTCATAACGCTTCAAACATCTCTGTATCAATGTAAATTAACATTATTTTCTTGAGTTTTGCCATAACGAGCACATTTTATGAAAATTAAGTTAAACGTGACCCTTCAGATACTGTTTTATCTAATGCTAACCTCTGTCAATCAAATTATACCTACTGCTAATCACATCCTGTGCATTTCTTAATGTATAATAATGACTTTATGTTGCAATAAACCAAATATCAATTCTCTGCCTATTTGAAGCTTTATTTAATTTTTGGCTTAGTTATGCAACCAGAATTGCTGTGGGCATTAAACCATTGCAATAGATTATCCAATAAATGGCGATCTTTTTCCTTACTGCTCCAGCAATATAGATTGTGCTATTTTATTCAGCCTGTTTGCAATTATCATAGAATATATCTTGTAGGCAATATTCAGTAATGATATTCATCTATACTGATGGTGCCGAATTTATCTTTGTCTTTGTTTTGTCACGAATAACCTATCTTTCACAGACTTAAATTATGTGTTAAGACCCATATAACTTTGTCAAAATGATAAGCATTTCAATTAACAACTTTTAAGCTGCCTAAATATAGGGCATTTTATTTAAAAAGAAGTAGGTTGAATTTGTCACTTTTTTGAGACACCCTGTATAATCAAAAGTATTTTAGCAATATATACAACCTTCGTATCTACAATTTTTATATAAATGATTTTTATGTAACTCTCACAGATTTAGAAATATCTTCCACCCCCACTTCGTTCAGTGTTTATATAGTATATTACATAACAAGCTGTGAAAGTAGAGTATATGATGCGAGTATATTTGACAAACGAGGCAAAGCGTAACGGAGCCGAGTGCCTTAAAATACGTACGATACACTTTAGAGCGAGTTATGTATGCTATTTTTCCCACGGCCAGAAAAATACACATTTTTGCAACTTAATGAATGACAGCTTCGTTGTGACAGCTGACAAGTCAGTAGATTGTCCGTAATTTCAAGTCCGTAATTTTTAGGTAAAAATGACATACTTTCAGTAGTTTTTAGGTTAAAATTACATATTGTCAGCAATTTTTAGGTTAAAATGACATACTTTCAGTAACTTTTAGGTTAAAATGACATGCTGTCAGCAATTTGTTGGTTATAATGACATACTTTCAGTAGCTTTTAGGTTAAAATGACGTATTATCAGCAATTTTTAGGTCAAAATAACATACTTTCAATAGTTTTTAGGTTAAAATTACATATTGTCAGCAATGTTTAGGTTATAATGACATACTTTCAATAGCTTTTAGGTTAAAATGACATATTGTCAGCAATTTTTAGGTTAAAATGACATACTTTCAGTAACTTTTAGGTTAAAATGACATGCTGTCAGCAATTTGTTGGTTATAATGACATACTTTCAGTAGCTTATTGGTTAAAATGATGTATTATCAGCAATTTTTAGGTCAAAATAACATACTTTCAGTAGTTTTTAGGATAAAATTATATATTGTTAGCAGTTTTTTGGTTAAAATGACATACTTTCAGTAGCTTTTAGGTTAAAATGACATATTGTCAGCAATTTTTAGGTTAGAATGACTTACTTTCAATAGCTTTTAGGTTAAAATGACATATTGTCAGCAATTTTTAGGTTAAAATAGCATACTTTCAGTAACTTTTTGGATAAAATGACATGCTGTCAGCAATTTGTAGGTTTAAAATGACATACTTTCAGTAGCTTTTAGGTTAAAATGACATTGTCAGCAATTTTTAGGTTATAATGACATATTGTTCTCTGAATGACATTTTTTTGGCAGTGGTCTATTATGATAGTTTTTTCGGACTTCTTCCACTGTCTAGGGTGTAAATCACACAACGTTTCGGTAGTTTTTGATCTACTCCCGTCTTCAGGTGTTCCTGGTTAGTCCTGAGAAGGACTAATATTGTACGTTTTTCAACGTAAATTTGTGCCTCCCCCGGGGTTTGAACCCGGGACCGCTGATCGCTGTGATTACTACTCTGCCACTCAAACCACTAGGCCACCTAAAAATTGCTGACAATATATCATTATAACCTAAAAACTACTGAAACTATGTCATTTCAACCAACAAATTGCTGACAGCATGTCATTTTAACCTAAAAGTTACTGAAAGCATGTCATTTTAACCTAAAGCTATTGAAAGTAAGTCATTATAACTTAAAAATTGCTGACAATATGTCATTTTAACCTAAAAGCTACTGAAAGTATGTCATTTTAACCGTAGAACTGCTAACAATATGTAATTTTAACCTAAAAACTACTGAAATTATGTCATTTTGACCTAAAAATTGTTACAATATGTCATTTTAACCTAAAAACTACTGAGAGTATGTCATTTTAACCTAAAAGCTATTGAAAGTATGTCATTATAACCTAAAAATTGCTAACAATATGTGATTTTAACCTAAATACTGAAAGTATGTCATTTTAACCTAAAAATTGCTAACAATATGTGATTTTAACCTAAAAACTACTGAAAGTATGTCATTTTAACCAAAAAACTGCAAACAGTATGTAATTATAACCTAAAAACTACTAAAAGTATGTCATTTTGTCCTAAAAATTGCTAATAATATGTCATTTTAACCTAAAAGTTACTGAAAGTATGGCATTTTCACCGAAAAAGTGCTAATATGTAATTTTAACATAAAAACTACTGAAAGTATGTTATTTTGACCTAAAAATTGCTGATAATATGTCATTTTAACCTAAAAGCTATTGAAAGTATGTCATTATAATCTAAAAATTGCTTACAAAATGTAATTTTAACCTAAAAGTTACCTGAAGTATGTCATGTTAACCTAAAACTTGCTGACAATATGTCATTTTAACCTAAAAGCAATTGAAAGTAGGGTGTAGGGTGTAAATCACACAACGTTTCGGGAGTTATTATAGAAAAAAAATGTACTTTACTGTCAGCAATTTGTTGGTTGAAATGACATACTTTCAGTAGTTTTTAGGTTAAAATTACACATTGTCAGCAATTTTTAGGTCAAAATGACATACTTTCTGTAGCTTTTAGGTTGAAATGACATATTGTCAGCAATTTTTAGGTTATACTGTCATACCTTCAATAGCTTTTAGGTTAAAATGACATTGTCGGCAATTTTTAAGTTAAAATAACATACTTTCAGTAACTTTTAGGTTAAAATGACATACTGTCAGCAATTTGTAGGTTAAAATGACATACTTTCAGTAACTTTTAGGTTAAAATGACATACTGTCAGCAATTTTTAGGTTAAAATAACATACTTTCAGTAACTTTTAGGTTAAAATGTCTTACTGTCAGCAATTTGTAGGTTAAAATGACATACTTTCTGTAGCTTTTAGGTTAAAATGACATATTGTCAGCAATTTTTAAGTTATAACAACATATTTAGCCCACTGCATAACTGCATTATGCATTTTTTCATAACAAACACGTTTGTTATATCGAGCGGGTGAATGTGTGTGGGCGTGGAAAAATTTCTTTTTGCCACAAGACTAAAGTGCCACATTTCAAATTGCAGTCAAGAATACAAGAGCGACGTCAGGCCCGAGACGATCGAGCGAACTCAGAGTATGGACCACGACTATTGCTCCCCAAACACACAAACAGAGCAGCCACAGCAGCAGCCCGAAGGCGCACAGCCCTCGCTCGCACAGAAAGACAAGAAGGAGGGGAAAATCAGCTCCTCTAGTGACTCCAGCGGCGACAGCGACTCGTCGACCTGTACCTCGAACTGCTCCTGCTGCAGCGTAAGCTCCGACAGCTCGAGCTCCAGCTCAGACAGTTCTGACTCGGACAGCTCTAGCTCTGAAGGCCGCCGGAAGCAGCAGGCAAGGCGCGAGCGCAAGAAGCAGCGCGCGAAGAACAAGAACAAAGAGAGTGGGAACTCGCCCATCGATGTGGTTGCCACCGATAATGTCCCCGTTGTGCCCGGGCAAGTCGAGCAGCTCATCCAGGAGTCTGACTTGGACACGACGGAGACGGAGACCGATGAAGACTTCTATGATAAGCAGCCGCAAAAGCTCGCAAGCAAGCTGCTGGCTGAAAAACGCAAAGAGCTGCTGGCCGGAATTGGGCCGTTGATCAATGGATCCGTTATCGAGTCCAGCCGTCCGTCGACGCCAAGCTTGCCCGAGACCGAGGAGGTTAAGCCTAGGAAAAAGTCCAAGAGCAAGAAGAAGAAAAAGAAGAGCAGGAGGCAGGAGGAAAAGCCCCTGCCTGTCGTGAACATTCCCAGTACCAGTTATCAGTACCAATCTACAGTATCGCCGCTTACCATATCCCTACCCAAGAATTCTCCTTTGGCCACGCCGACGTCCATCAATGTTGTTGCGCCTCTTACTATTAATTCAGGGGGCGCAACGGATGAGGAACAAATGGGCCCTATTGATGGTTCCTCAGACTCCAGCCTGAGAGCATCCAAACGGCGGCGGATTCCCAACAAGTTCTATGGCTACTCCAGCGACGAAGAGCATGAAAGGCATCAGCCGCCTGTATTTAAGTGGCGTAAAGCTGACTTGCCGTCGCCTGTACGACCAGCTCCTAGTTCCCCCATGGTTGTGCCTCCCATTACCATAAAGGCGGTCCCTCCGCCTCCACCGCCAGTTGTGGAAGAACTCCCGCGGGCGCCCGTAGTGAGCACTCAACAACCGCCAACAATGCCATTGAGCTTCCAGCGGCCGCGGATATCGCAGCACCTTGTGGTATGTATATTGATTGTTTTTTAATTTTTAGTTTCTATTCTTTAAACAAGTTCCTGGATTTAATCTATTAAACTCAATTTGTTGTTTATATGCCACCAAAGGGTAATATATAATATAAAATAAATGCACAGTGACGCCTATAATTGGCTTAACGGCTGTTGGCTGAGTGCGAAATAAATAATGGGGATTGTTTGAAAAATTTTGACTTCATATAAAAAATTAAATTTTTGTAAAACTATGTTAAAAAACGGGTATTCCCATTCCAGGAGCCAGACAGTGGCACCGAGTCTAATGACAGCTCATCGGATGAGGAAACGCAGCAGCAGCAACAACAGCCACAACAACAACAACAATTGCCGCCGCCTCCGCCACCCTTCGTCAACAAGCCGAACCAGCCGCCGCTTTACTGCTACTGCCGGTGCCCATATGATGAGGTCTCAGAGATGATCGGGTGTGACGCGAACGATTGCATGATCGAGTGGTTTCATTTCGAGTGCGTCGGCATCATGGTGCCCCCGAAGGGGCAGTGGTTCTGCCCCGACTGCCGCAAGAAGAAGCAGCAGCGGAAGGAGCTCGCCCAGACATAACCTGACACTTGAGCGCTTGCGAATTATGTTCATTTGATTAGTTTCAGTTGCCGTTCTTCTTTAGAGTTATATTTTTATTATGACTAATAGTATGTGTTGTATAGATAATGTAAATACAATATGTACCTGTATATATTTAGTTATACAACTCGTTTGTGATTTATTGACTTAACTGTAAATTGTAATTATTATTTTATAAAGAATAATCGTTATATTATATGGCATGTAGACTAGCTGCTACATTAGTAATTAATATATTCTTGTCATAATGATGTACATTTAATTTAATTGTAAATATACTTTTAAAGGAGCTCTCTTCTCTGCCGAGTATGAGTTCACGTGTAATAGTTCAGATCTGAAACTATTAGTTCCAAATGTATTTGTTTCCTGATAAATAAACATCAGAATGTATCTGTGTTTAACTATGCTCAAGTAAAATAATTTTATAAAAAATGTACAAAAATACTGTTCTTGTTATTTCCTCACATAAAATACACATTGGTTTTACAGTATCTTTTAGTTTTGCCATAAATTGAATAGTTCAATTGTAGAAAATTGTTCGAATTTTCTTGCTTTTATTGTAATTTAGATATTCATTTGAAAAAACTTGTATGTTATTAGGAGCAAAAATTAAGCTTTATGTGCCAAGGCTGGTAGCCTATACACTATATACTATTTTAATAACGGATCGCCAGTAATGTTGCGTTATCCAATGTTCCCAGTTTTTCAACCAGCAATAAGTCCCCTTTATGTCCCATAATAAGCTGTATTAACTTTTTTTATTATGCAAACTGTCTCCACACATTCGATTAATATTTTGACAAACTTGGCATGCTAAGATGTGATTCATTGACCACTCCGTCACTATTAATAATGTTTTGGAAAAAATCCTCGGATGTTTTCAGAAGTAATTATTGTATATGGAGACCTTCAAAAAGACTACTAAAAATAATATATGTATCTCCTAATCATTTTAACAGGTTATATTGCTTATAATCAAAAAAATATTAAACATGCTGGAATAAATCAAATTCCATCAAAATATTTCGGTGACTATACAATTCAGCTGTTATCTGTCAAAAATTGACCACTGAAAATCCAGAATTTGATGTTTTTAACCAATAAAAAATATGAGTACAGTACAACCTCGTTAAGTCCGACCAGCCGGGACGCGGCCGATCCGGCATATCGAAAATCCGGGTTAGCTGGAAAGACAGCAGAAAAAAATGAAAATATACTTTCAGTAATTTCTTTTATTATGGAGAAAAACTTAAAATATTGGCACATCACAATACAACAAAAAAATACAATTGTTCATTGTACAGGTATAGTCTGTTCACTAAACATAAAAACACAAAGTGGCCTTTGATTTCTAAAATTTCATGAGTGTACATCCAAAATGCATCTTTTGTCTATGAATGGGGACCAGGACACTTTGCCCACTCGTCTTTTAGTACCATATCGCCCAATTGGAAGTCCACTTCGCCCAATTTTTGATATGTACCACATCGCCCAACACTACCACTTTGCCCACATCTTCGCGAGGGACACAACGCCCACTTCGCCCAACGTTTCCATAGACCCACAACAGGACTACAACACCCAAAATCCGTTCGTTAAAACGCGATTATTGCACTCGTAAAGTGTTGAATAATAGTGTCAAAGTTCTGTTGCCACAACGCCCAAAATAAATTCGTGCGAACTCTAAAATGTCGTGATTTATTTGTAAGAGAAAAAATAATATCTAATATGACCACTTTGCCGTATTAACAATTAATTTTTGTTAAAATTTTAAATTTCATTGAAGTCTTGGAATCGTTTGCTCAGATATCTCCGAAATCACTGGTCCGATTTAGACGAAATTTAATGTCTATGGATGCATGGTTTTTTGGGCGGATATTTTCCTTGCCAATCCTTTATCTAATAGACGTGTCTGTCTGGGACGCTGTTTTGTCCGGGACGCTGTTTCAGCAGCCAAACCGTAAGAGATAGAGAAAAAAGTTATTGAAGTTATATGTTTGGAATGGTCATGTCAGCCCAGGAACCGAATTTCAGTCACGTGACACTTCCGGTTTTCGAGAAATCACGTGATTTCCGTCTGTCCGGGACGCTGTTTTGTCCGGGACGCTGTTTCAGCAGCCAAACCGTAAGAGATAGAGAAAAAAGTTATTAAAGTTATATGTTTGGAATGGTCATGTTAGGTCAGGAACCGAATTTCAGTCACGTGACACTTCCGGTTTTCGAGAAATCACGTGATTTCCGTCTGTCCGGGACGCTGTTTTGTCCGGGACGCTGTTTCAGCAGCCAAACCGTAAGAGATAGAGAAAAAAGTTATTAAAGTTATATGTTTGGAATGGTCATGTCAGCCCAGGAACCGAATTTCAGTCACGTGACACTTCCGGTTTTCGAGAAATCACGTGATTTCCGTCTGTCCGGGACGCTGTTTTGTCCGGGACGCTGTTTCAGCAGCCAAACCGTAAGAGATAGAGAAAAAAGTTATTAAAGTTATATGTTTGGAATGGTCATGTTAGGTCAGGAACCGAATTTCAGTCACGTGACACTTCCGGCTTTCGAGAAATCACGTGATTTCCGTCTGTCCGGGACGCTGTTTTGTCCGGGACGCTGTTTCAGCAGCCAAACCGTAAGAGATAGAGAAAAAAGTTATGAAAGTTATATGTTTGGAATGGTCATGTTAGGTCAGGAACCGAATTTCAGTCACGTGACACTTCCGGTTTTCGAGAAATCACGTGATTTCCGTCCGTCCGGGACGGTCTTTTTTGTTTTATTAAATGAGACATTTGTCTCACTGGACTGCTAGTTTATTATAATTTTTTGGACCTTAATGAAAATCGATTATTATAGGAAGTGGCGGCAGTTATTGAAGTAATTTTGGGCTAAACTATATCTCTTAATGATTCTCAATCACAAAATTTCTTCTAAATCGGACCAGTTGTTTCGGAGATATCTGAGCAAACGATTTCAAGACTTCAATTAAATTTAAAATTTTAACAAAAATTAATTGTTAATAGCGCAAAGTGGTCATATTAGATCTCTTACAAATAAATCACAACGTTTTAGAGTTCACACGAATTTATTTTGGGCGTTGTGGCAACAGAACTTTGCCACTATTATTCAACACTTTACGAGTGCAATAATCGCGTTCTAACGAACGGATTTTGGGCGTTGTAGTCCTGTTGTGGGCGTTGTGGGTCTATATAAATGTTGGGCAAAGTGGTCGATGTGGATGTTGTGTCCCTCGCAAAGATGTGGGCGAAGTGGTCCTATTGGGAGTTGTATCTCTCGTGAAAAGTTGGGCAATATGGTACAAAAAGACGGGTGGGCGAAGTGGTCGGCAGGCGAAAGCTCCAGCCACGTATGTGTGCATTAACTGAGTTCTAACGAATGGATTTTGGGCGTTGTGGTCCTGTTGTGGGCGTTGTGGGTCTATATAAACTTTGGGCGAAGTGGTCGATGTGGGCGTTGTGTCCCTAGCAAAGATGTGGGCGAAGTTGTCCTGTTGGGCGTTGTTTCCCTCGTGGAAATGTGGGCGAAGTGGTCGTGTTGGGCGATGTGGTACATATCAAAAATTGGGCGAAGTGGACTTCCGATTCGGTGATATGGTACTAAAATACGAGTGGGCGAAGTGGTATAGACCCTAGGAATGTACTTACATAAAGTTACTAAAACAAATAGGTTAAGAGTGTGACATTTATCTAGCATCTGTCATAGCTACTTTTAAGGATGTTAAACAAAGACTGTGTTGGATACTATTGATGTAGAATTTATTAATAAGCTTTGATTACATTTCATAAAAGTTCAGGTAAGAATTTCCAGAATAGTATGTACTTTGACACTGAATTAATGATATTTATTAATTGTCATTTTTAAATTCAAAGTCGCCTTTATGCAGGTATGGAAACCTTTGCAAAACAAAATACAGAATCCCTAGCAGACAAATTTTACGTATATGCCAACTTCAAAAAAATTTATGTTTTTGTGTTTACTGAATGGCCTATATGTATGTATGTCTAATTTTTGCGAAAAAAGCTTGTTAATTTCTGTTTAGGTTTTACCTAAACTGGTCCGGGTTACCCGGAGATCCACTTAAAGGGGGCCGACTTAACGAGGTTGTACTGTACCTATTTCCCTTTGAACATTTCCACCAATCGAATATTTGTATTTTTAATATTGCGTCCAATGACGATCAAGTATTAGTGAATATTTGCATATAATCCTTTCACGATCTATTTGGGATAGAGTTGGCTATGATTTTTTCTTTTCATGGACTAACAGATTAGGTGATGTAGAAGATGCATTTTTTTTCTGTCAGTGTCTGTTTGACATTTTCTTGCCACCGCGTTGTCAGATTTATTATTTTAATATTCGTAAGAAAATAAATTACTTATCAAGTGTCTAAAAATAATTTTAAGAACACTGGAATAATCCTTACAGAATGGCTGGTTTCAACATTTATAACTCTGCCAAAAATAAAAAATGTGAAAACGTGTCCTGAGTACAGGACAATAAGTTTAATGAATCACGCTCTAAAAATATTTCTACAAATCATTCATGCTAGAATATATAAACGATGCAAAGAATATATGTCTAATACTCAGTTTGGCTTCAGATATATTTTAGGAACACGTGAAGCCTTGTTCAGTCTACATGTTCTCATGCAAAGATGTATAGACATAAATAAATCAATATACAGCCTGTTCAAAATTAAGTGTGCACTATTGCTATCTCGGTTGCTATTATAGCTACGAAGTTGGTTAAATGAGTAAAATAGTAGCATATTTCGTGCCCATTAAAATGGCGCAAACAAAAAAACAATTGAGCATCGGGTTTTTGACATATGTCAAAAAATTCATTTTTTTAAATGGAACCCCCTGTATATTTAGACGTCAATCGATAGCCAATCTTCTTCTGAAAAAAAAACTTCTTATACCCTACAATCCTAAAGTTAATAACAATGGAGATATACACCTGTTCAAAATTAAATGTACACTATTGCTAGAGGTATTGCCATATCTCAGCGACCACAAATGCGCAGTGGAGCAAGGGAGAAAACTGTAGAGCGAGACGCCCAAATGGTGTTTTCAGTACAACCAAAAACATCAGGCTAGCTTGCAGGCGTGAAATTTAAAATAGGTTGTGTCAATATTTCGTGTTTATTTGATAAAACTGTTTTTTATAATAAACGGAAATATAAGTAGATAAAGAACGCAAAAACTAACTTATAAGCACGAAAATAGGAAACAATATCAAACGCAGCAAAATCGCAATGATATTTTCAGGTTAGTCTGTAGCCTTGCTTATGACGTATTTACAGAATTTCGATCATTGCGCAGGGTCGTTGAGATATGGCAAGCACTCTAACTTGTTTATCATGACAGCTACAACGTCGGTTAAATGGGTGAAGTATAGTATTTTTTACGTGAATTACGGGGGTAATTATAAAAAAACAATTGAACATCGCATTTTTGAGATATTTAGCAAAACTTTTTTTTTATTGGAACACCCTATACATTTTAACATATTTTGAAATAAAATTACATTCTCTACAAACAAGTTTAAATGAGTTGCTACAAAAAATTTTAAATGTTTTGCAAAAGCGTTAAATAAAATGGTTAGGTAGCCATGAAAAAAACAAAGTTTTATTTAACTAAACAAAAGATGACAGGCTTGTTTTCAATCTGTCAGATTAAAGATGCAAGAGTTTTTTCTTTAAAATACTTGTGATTTACTCAGTGAAAAATGTTTGTAGAGAATGTAATTTTATTTCAAAATATGTTAAAATGTATAGGGTGTTCCAATAAAAAAAACGTTTTGCTAAATATCTCAAAAATGCGAGGTTTAATTGGTTTTTTATAAATACCCCCGTAATTCACATAAAAAATACTACTACTTCACCCATTTAACCGACGTAGCTCTCATGATAAACAAGTTAGCAATAGTGCACATTTAATTTTGAACATGCGTATATCTCCATTGTTAACCCGACGCTCAATTGTTTTTTTGTTTGCGCCATTTTAATGATCACGAAATATGCTACTATTTTACTAATTTAACCAACTTCGTAGCTATAATAGCAACCGAGATAGCAATAGTGCACCCTTAATTTTGAACAGGCTGTATATATGCTTTTTGGATTATAATAAGGTCTTTGATAATGTGAAACATACAGAGCTAATTCAAATCTTACAAGAGATAGGCCTGGATTCTAAGGACATCAGACTTATTAAAATCCTATATTGGAATCAAAAAGCACACGTTAAGGTTGACAAGGAATGCTCAGATTCATTTAACATTAATAAAGGAGTTAGACAGGGGTGTATACTTGCTCCTATCCTGTTTAATCTTTACTCGGAATACATATTCACAGAAGCTCTAAATGAAGTCGGGATGGGAGTTAATATAGGTGGCCAAATAATAAATAATCTGAGGTATGCGGACGATACCGTATTATTAGCGGAAACAGAAGAAGATATGCAAGCTTTAGTAAATCGAGTGACGGAGACTAGTCAAAGATATGGACTGACGATGAATATTAAGAAGACAAAAATTATGGTGGTTTCTAAACAACAAATTTTAATAAGAAACGCCCCTCTCGACAATGTACACAAAACTAAATATCTGGGATGCAATGTGAACGATCAGTGTGACCGTTCAGTGGAAATAAAAGCGAGAAGTGAACAGGCAAGACAAGCATTTATTAAAATGCGGGGATTATTGAGTAATAGCAAGCTAGATCTACAACTGAGAATGCGATTTGTTCGCTGTTATGTGTTTTCTATTCTGTTGTATGGAAATTAGGCGTGGACACTAATAAGAAAAGCACAAAAAAATTAGAATCATTTGAGATGTGGGTATATCGGAGGATGTTGAGGATTCCCTGGGTTCATCGAGTAAGAAATGAGGAAGTGCTCCATAGAATGAGAAAAGAGCCAGAACTACTACGGCACATCAAGAAAACAAAACTAGAATACCTAGGGCATGTACTGCGACATGATAGATATCAAATCCCCCAAATCATAATGCAAGGAAAAATCCAAGGCAAAAGGAGTGTCGGCCGAAGACGAATATCTTGGTTAAGAAATCTTAAAGAGTGGTATGGGATCAACAGTATAACGCTGTTTAGGACAGCTGTTGACAAAGTAAAGGTTGCATTGATAATCGCCAACCTCGGTCACGAGAGGCACTGAAAGAAGAAGAATGCCTTTTTAAAAGCATACATTTTTGTCTACTTGCAAGCAGTTACTTTTACCAATAATTTTCCTTACAGATTTTTTTTTAATTTCAATTTTTTTACCTACCAGCTCCAAACATTCTGTTAGGTCATCTTTATGGTAAATAGATAGCTTGTCGTGCAGGTAAAGTAAAATGACCGAACTTGAAGATAAGCACATTCCCTTGTTTAAGAGTATTAACTCAGGTATTCTCAAAGGGATCGAGTTCCTTCAACGTTCATGCACCTAGCAGGTAGGTACCTGGAAAGGAGGGGGATACATGCAGAAAATGAGCTGGAATTTTATTCTTTACAAGAAGCAGTAACAGGTGATTTCGCTAGGATATTGTTTTTCCAAGTGTTACAAAACTTTCTAAAAGTATTTTAATTAAACAGTGGTTGAAGGAACCAAGTTTTGAGTGCTTTTTGTCGGACAGTGATGTAATATTTTTCAATCCTTGCAATAATGAAGTAAGTTAACAATAACTGTGTTGATTTTATCATTTCAAGGCACTTACTAACATAAATATAATAATATCGCAAATTATACCGGGTGCTTTTGCTTTGCTATAGGTTTCGTGCAACAAAAAGCATCAACTTCAGCAGCACATCCAGACAGCGTTGCATCAGAGCAGTGTCAATCGTAAAACCAAACTGAAGCAGACGTTTCTAACTGCACCTTTAGTTTCCGACAAGGAAAATGAATTTTTCCAAGAAATGTGTGGTGCTCTTGTTGCCGCAAATATTCAGTGGAATGCTGTGGAAAAGCCCATTTTGAAAGCATTTTTAGAAAAATACTGCAATAGAAGTATTCCCTGTGAGTCTACATTACAAAAAAATGTTGATGATGATGTTATAGTTCTGCGGTTCAACAAATCAGGAAAACGTAGGTAAACGGCCAATGTGGTTTACTGTGGACAAAACCACTGATGCTTGCTAATTTTGTAGATGGTAAACTCTGCGATACTAATCCAACCAGTGCATATTTACTACGTTCAAAAGTTTTAGAAACCACAAATAGTAAAACTGTGGCTTATTTTGTTAACTCTTGTTTAAGGTTTCTCTATGCTGAAGAATTTAATAATAAAAATGTTTTAATAATGTATTCTGATGCTGCATCTTACATGGCAACATCAGCAAAAATACTTCAAACTTTCTACCCAAATTTAGTTCATTTTACTTGTTTGGCTCATGCTCTCCATGGCAGAGAAAATTAGAGAGGAATATTCAAACGTAAATAAAATTATTTCTTCTGTAAAAAAGGGTTCATAACAGCTCCACTGAGAACTGCCCAATATAAATAAAAATTACCAAATACTCCATTCCTGCCTGAGCCGGTTATAACTATGTGGGGAACCTGGCTAAGAGCAGTAGAGTTCTATGCGAAACATTTAGACAAAGTAACTGAAATTATTAACGACTTTGATGATAAAAATGCAAGTGCAATAAAAACCGCAAAATTGGTTTTAAAGGAAAGAAATTTTAAAAACAATATTTTGTTTATTTCGAGTAATTTCAAATGTATTGCGAATGCAACTGAAAAATTAGAAACATCGCATCTTACTTTAAATGCGTATTTCGGACTTCTGAAAATTGTTAAAGAAAAAATTAAAAGCATCCAGGGAAAACCCCCGCCCAAGTTATTAAGAACAAATTAGATGAAGTTCTAGAAAAAAATCCTGGATATGCAACTCTCAGTATTATAAACGAAATTTTGTTGGTTGAAGAGGCAGATGTACAGTCGCGGAATTAAAAATCCGGACACTTAAACTAATAGTCTGAGCGGCGGTGACACTAAGTCTAGTGTGATAAAACTTTTCAATGTCATATATATAATTTGTTAGGTCATTGATGGGGAAACACAAAATGACAGTGCTGCCACGTGTGGACCGAACGGCACTAAAAAATTATTTAAAAAAAATTTTTTTTTTCAATATCTAGTACCATAAAACTTCAGGATTCTGATTGTCCCTCAAGACAGGGAAGGGGTAGGGCTTTAAGAAAAAACAGTGCTGCCACTCCCCGAGCGAACTGTTATCAGCGGCAGCAGGGAGATAAGTGATCCCTCGGATCCTATTTTCTAGTATCATCGAACTTCATACAAATTCAAACGTTATGTGAAAGATCATCAATTTATGTGTAAGAAAAACCGCTGCTGCCTTTTCCAGAAAGTGAAGAAAATGGCGACAGCAGCATTTGAAAGTCGCGATTATCGCAACCGCATTTCACGTGTCCATTCAGTTTTATCAGCATTAATCCGGTTTTTTTCGATTTGTACTAATGAAATACGCTGACATCGTAATTTCCAATAAATTTTCAATGTTGTTGATTGTTTAAACAAATGAAATTCTATTTTTTATGTAATATTTTTCTTGTTTTTTTTAATAGTTTCCATGCTTTTAATTCCAATTGAGAATAAATTAGTTGTATTTGTTGAAACAATACTTGCGATCATTGTTTAAACAAATTAGATTCTATCAATTATTCCAAAGTCATTGATTTTTGGGCCGCTTTCTTAGATCTTTTCGTGTTTTTCACAGCAAGTACGAATCCGTTTCGCATTTTTTTTATTCATGCCATTTATTTGTCACTACAGGAATTGTTTGAAAAAAATAGAAGTATTTTACTGGGAACAAAGATTTTTGAGCTATTTTTAAGCAGAATTTGTGTCTGCGGCGTTGATTTATTTTACCAACTTACTTTGTAGGACCCCGGCTGTGCTATTCACAAGTGGCACATTCTGATTGGCTAGAGGGTAGCAAAAGGCCCTACAAAGCCCATTCATCGGTAGTTGGTATGCTCACTTTCGTTTGAGAAGCAGTCAGCAACGGTCGCATCGCTGTCCTTTTTTGTAATCTCAATGTATTTTACTTCTTCAAAAAATGCTTTGTTTTGTTGATGATATACTATCTTTGGCAACAGATAACAACGACGAATATGACAAAGAATTTGACGCAGAAAGTTTTGATTCTGACCACGAAAACTAGTGATAAGTTGCTTCGATGAGTTAATTGTTAGCTACTCCTGTAATTTTAACTTAATATAATACCAAATTTACTAAATGGGCAAATTGTTTCAATAATAATTCATTGCGAACTTTTCATAATCTTTGTGTTTTTTATAAACCAACATTTGTATGCATAAAACTAGAAAGAAATTAAATTCGTTTTCACAAAACAAGACTATTACTTATTTAAACACGCTTCCATTCTCTTACAGTTGGTGAAATAAATCAACGCTGCAGACTCAATTTCTTCTTAGAAATAGCTCAAAAATCTTTATGTTCCAAGTTAAATACTTCTAATTTGGTCAAACAATCCCTGTCCTGATAAATAAATGGCATGTTTCAATAAAACTGCGAAACGGATTCGTAAGTGCTGTGAAAAACGCGAAAAGACCTAAAAAGCGGCCCAAAAATCAATGAACTTGGAATAATTGATAGAATCTAATTTAGATAGAACTAATTCATTCCCAATTGGAATCAAAGGCTTGGAAAATATGAAAAAAAAACAAGAGAAATAAGGAAAACTCGAAAAATATCACATAAAAAATACAATTTCATTTGTTTAAACAATCAACGCAATAGAAAATGTATTGCAATTTACAATGTCACGCGTATTTCATTAGTACAAAACGAAAAAAACCGGATTAATGCCGATAAAACCGAATGAACACGCGAAATTCGGTTGCGATAATCTCGACTTTCAAATGCTGCTGCCGCCATTTTCTTCACTTTCTGGAAAAGGCAGCAGTGGTTTTTCTTACACCGAAATTGATAATCTTTCGGATAACGTTTGAATTTGTATTAAGTTCGATGATACTAGAAAATATGATCTGAGGGATCACTTATCTCCCTGCTGCCGCTGATAAAAGTTCGCTCGGGGAGTGGCAGCACTGTTTTTTCTTAAAGCCCTACCCCTCCCCTGTCTCGAGAAACAATCAGAATCCTGAAGTTTTATGATACTAGATATTGAAAAACAAATTTTATAATTTTTTATAGTGCCGTGTCCCAACACTTCCGAAACTAGGAAGCAAGAAGCCATGGTTGAAGATCCTGAGCAAAAACTTCGGATTTGAAATTTACAAATTCGAACAAGTAGCAGAGAGACGAAAATCTGGAAACCACACCAACATACAAAGGGAGTTGAAGACAATTTGGGATAGTGTGTCAGAGATGGATGGAGAAGTCCTTCTTTACGAAGTAGACTTAAAACAAGCATACTTTAGTCCTGAGTACGCTACGTTAAAAGAAAGGTATGAGCAATTAATTAATTTGTTACAAGCACCAACTAGGAGTGAACATGCAGCAGCCATTTCGCTCCCTCAAGTTAAAATCCCAATCCACAAGGAAAAACATACAATCCAGCAGGTGGAGCAACTACAAACATCTAAAACAACCGATTCTACAGCAGAAGAACAAGTGATGGTGGTTACTAACATAAAGAATATGGAAGAAGATGAAAAAATGGCACCCTCTCTTCTACAAGAAGATTACCAAGTGCACGAAGCATACGCAGTTCCCAGTAGCAAAGCAGAGAAAACCGCAATCCATAAGTCAATAATTGGAAATCATCAAATTTATTCTAAAAACTCTCATAACGGAATGGATGAATGGATTCTAGGGAAGACGAATGGAATCCGAAGATATTCTCAAGAAATACTAACGAAAACGCTAGTAAGAAGACAGCTTATCAAAATCTGCAGGAATAGAAATCCAGTTCGAGAGAGGGAAGATTGAAGAAGACTTCAATACCGTAATCCACAACTTTGACAAGGTGTACGAATCAGCGAAGGAATTATCCGATAAAACACAATGCAAAACACTGATGCAGCACCCTCTGAAACAGCCAACCTCAGCACCAGTGAAATTAATTGTATTCACGCACATAAGGTGGTATTTAGCAGTGTCAACTTAATTAATAAGATCCCGGGTGGTGTAGCTTGAACAAGCGTCCACGTTCGATCAGTAGAGTTAAGCAACGCTCTTTCTGGTCAGAACTTGGATGGGAGTTCCATGGCTGCTTCTCTCAGCGCCTCGTGATACAGCTGTCACGGAAATTGTTGGTCCCGGATGTCATAATAACATCATGACAGTCGTTAGTGGGGTTGGAAGTCCCCATAAAATGTACAGCGACTCCTATAATTGGCCTAACGGCTGTTGGCTGAGTACCAAAATAAAATAAAATAAAATAAAATTGTCTCCAAAGGAAGAGGCAGCAAATGGACGTTTGTCGTTAGCAAACCAACACGCATAGCAATCACCTGCAGTGGTAATAGGGAAGAAGTCACAGTCAATACAACAGGTGTCATTCAGATTACTTCAAACCAATTAGCATCAAATTCAACGACACAGTAACCCAAAACTATTTTACAGATATAGCAGAGGAGCCAGTGTTGAAGCAATCAGACCACTTCGAGGATCTACAGGCTTCTCGGTTGGACCTCCAACAGCATCTAAAGGAAGTGGCATAAAGAGCCATCCGACTTTGCTCCTACCTCTCCAGCGGAATAACCATCAGCGTCTTGGGAGCCGCTACTATAAACGTAGTTTATTAACAAATAGTGTGTTTACGAGACATTCTCCTTTCTTTTGTTATTCTTAATCTGGAGTTTGGCAATATGTTTAATATCAAATTAAACAGATTTAAATTTTATTTCAAAATTTAAGAAATACAAACTAGCAGTGTAATTCATAAAAGTTCAATATGTTTAAAAATGCAAAATAGCAGCACATGCATTAGTTCATGAAAGTTAATATGTCACAACTGCTTGTTAGCAGAACCGCATGGCAACCTTGCTTAATACATGCAAGAACGACCTATTAGTAATGCAAGTTTAATGTAATACAAGTGCATGCATTGCAAAAGCGGCTTGTTTAAACGCTGACTGTTGTTATGACACATAATAACGACCTACTAAGAATAAACACTTTGCACTTTGAAATAATACAATTTTTAGAACTAAGCGAAATGTATATATGTATATATAGACCGAGATTTAATAATAAAATCAATCGGAATTAAGTGTTTGATTCATTAACATCGAGGTACTATCTTTCCAAGCCTAAAAATTTGAAGTGTGAGGCTGCACTTCGGGTAGTTACCAAATTATAACATCCCTCTGAGTGGCCTGACTACTTTGTCTTAAAACACGGCTTGTAGTCTTAACCATGTGCTTAGAATTCAGCCTCCAGGCAATTCTGTTCAGCTCGAGTAACTTCAGTAGATGTAAAAAGAACATTTTCTGCCGATAAATTAATTTTTAGTGAAAAGCGTCGAGGTTTTACTCCAGATAATTTAGAAAAGGTTGTAACCTACTGTTTTACAAATTACAACTTTTGTTCTTAAGTGTATAAGTATAAGTAGTATAAGGTAGTATAATTATTGCATACCTGTATTTTTTATGGAATAAATAATGTAATTTCATGTAACTTGTCTTTCATTTTAAATTGTATATAAATAACAAACGTTTTATAACAAAAATATTAAAAGGACATTATATATTAAAACTTATTTCTGCCTCTAAAAATGTATTTATGCTTATTAAAATTTGTTTGCGCTTATTTACTCAAATTATTTGAGCATATTTAAAAGACCTTTGTGCTTATTTCTACAATTATACAGGCTTAAAAGTCCAAGGTTTACTTACGACTGGTAACAGAATATCACACCTTTCCAGTTTTGAAATCTAAAACAAGAGAAACTATTATTTATTCTTAACTTTTAGAATCTTGATAATCCTTAGCACTAATATTTATTATTTATGAATTAAATTAAATAACTACCTATATACCGGGTGTCTTAAAAAGAATTACATCTAGTCTGCTTTGAATTTCCCATAATGCATTACCAGTAACAATCTAGAGTACATAAAAATTTACGTTTGTGGCCCGAAAGAATCACCAATGAGATAGCTAGAATATTGGTTAAACGTGGTCCCCTTTCTAGTAATAAAGATAAGAGAAAGTTTTCGTGCAAATACTTTGTAAGAAGTCTAGCAAATGGAGAAAAAGTTGAAAGGACGTGGCTTATTTACTCTATTTCTAAAGATTCTGTATTTTGTTTTTGTTGTAAGTTGTTTTGTAAAACTCCTAACACTTTTTGTGATACAAATGGAGTATCTGATTGGCAACACTTGTCTTTGCTAATGAAGAGACACGAAACGTCAATTTTACACAACAGTTATATGAACACTTGGGTAAATTTTAAAAAAATGTTGGAGACATCTACGACTGTTAATGCTCATCACCTGCGGATTTTAGAAACGGAAAAAAAATATTGGCGCGACGTGTTGGAAAGAATTATTGCGATTGTTAAGTATTTATCTACACAATGCTTGGCATTTCAAGGTTCTTCTAAATTACTTTTCGAACATGATAATGGAAATTTTCTAAAAGCTGTTGAGATGATTGCCTCTTTTGATTCAGTGATGAGACAGCACGTTAGCCGAGTGTGTAACTCCCAAAAAAAATCTGTTAAAATGACTCATTATTTAGGCGTGCAAATACAGAATGAAATAATTGAATTATTGTCGTCTAAAGTAAGAAATAATATTTTAGAAATGGTAAAAAGTTCAAAATATTTTTCAATAATATTAGATTGTACACCAGACACTAGTCATACTGAGGAAATTAGTCTTGTTCTGAGGTATGTTGTCCTTAACACCACTTCAAAAAAGGTTGAAGTTAAGGAAAGTTTTATTGCGTTTAATCCAATACTGGACTCTACAGGGGAAGGGATATATACATTTGTAACAGAAATTTTGAAAAAATTAAATTTAGATATAAAATATATTAGGGGACAAGGTTATGATAATGGGGCCAGGGCCGTCGCTAGAGTTTTGGCCGCCCGGTGCAGGTTTTTAATTTGTTTCCCTTATGTTTGTAGGTATGTATTAAAAAAAATGGCTAAATTTAAAAAAAATGTTTTTTAAAAAATATAACATGGTTTAATATACTGTGTTGGATAAGCGCATGGTGCCTTTCTTTACTTTTAATTATTAGTTTGCCACATTAATATGCACTGGATACACGTTGCTGTGCCTTAAATTTGTACTGAACCTTCAAGTATTGGATCAGTTTTTTAAATTACAAATTGACCTATTTTGTATTATAATGTCAATAATTACTATTATAGATAGTTCCTGAAAACTCAACAGGGGTGGATTCTTTTATCCAGTTACTTGTTTTCTGTTGATTGATTTTCTAATATTTTAAATCTCATTTGCATCATAAGTCACAATACTTATGTCAACCAAACGTCATAAACAGATTTGAAATTCATATGACAAATACAGATTGTTTCCCTATTACACAACAATATTAAAAACACAGTAAGTAATTCTTTGAAAACTAATTCACTTATATAGTCTTTTATTTGCTTTTTTCTAGTAATTACCTTTCAATTGATCTCCACAACGTTTAGGGTGTAAACCAACCTGCTTTTCTCTGCCTACTGATACAATCTCTGACGCACCTTCCCGCAATGAAAGGTTCCTCCTATAAACAAGACGTCGCCAACTGTCCCAAATCAGTAACTCTAACCTTCCCACAGAATGTAGCTAACCGTCCAAATCTGCAGATACTGACTTCCTTTACTGCCGCAACTTCTTTTACTGCTGCTGCCAAACTTCCTGGAACATGTCCTCTTAACTGATGGTGCTCCTGTGGAACTCTCCCTTATCACTCAACAGCTAGATGTAATCCAATTCAATTAATGTCTGACGTTAAATGTATTTTTCCAACAAACTTGACTTCATATTCTTCTCCAGTTATTCACTTTTATAGATTAATTCTGCTTGCTTATTATTTTTAACCACATACTTGTAACCATCCTTAGTTTTATATCTGTTATTCTTATATGTTTAAATCTTCTTATATCTTTAACCACGCAAATTTTATAATTACCCTTTTATTTTCCAAACAGATTTATAATAAAATAGGGTTAATTTTCAATACTTTTAATTACTCCAAATCATTTTCCTTATATTTTTTACAAGTTGTTATCAATAATTTGAAGAAAATTTCTTAACTACCTCATTTTCCTTTTTATACACTCTAGTCTTATCTATTTGAGTTAAACCTACTAAAATTTTATTTTATTTCAAATTAAGCATTTGTCATTCGTTTTCAAACTGTAATTTATGCAATATTATCTTGTTTTTAAATCCACCTGTTTTTCAATAGCTATTTTTCATTCACATTCACATTCACAAATTATTTTATTAACCAATTGTAATCCCTTTAACTTTAATGCATTTGATTCTAACTACATTAAAGTCGTATCATAACAATACATATACTATATACTACATAGTAACACATACATAATACATACATAAAAATAAAACTCTAAAAAATTTGACTCAGGCACAAATACATAGGTACATAAAAAAACTAAATATATTTTCGAGCTCTTTTTCAGAAAGCATACTTATTATTTTATCATAATTTAAATTATTGGCAATTTCATGTTCGATGGAGATTAATGCCAAACCAGTTAAACGTTCCTGTGTCATATATGATCTGAAATAATTTTCGATTATTTTTTAATTTCGAGGAACTTCGTTCCCCAGAAGCATGGGTAAAGTGAATAAGATTTTAAGAGATATTACTAAATTAGGGAAAGTGTTTTCTACATTATTTTCTGTTATGTACTTAAGAGTATTTAAAGGATTATTGGTTTCATGTTCCTTTGATCCAATCAAAGTCATAAATGAGAGGAGTCATCTTTAAGCTCCAAACCGTTTATGCCACTATTTAAACTATCAGTATCGGATAAGTATGTACGCATATTTTGTAGAAGACATATCGCGTGGCCCTTTCTTGACGAAAACATTGGGTGTTGGGTATACAAATAGAGTTTGTTCTGCATAAAACTTAAGGTAGAGTTTGCTTCCACATAGAGTGATATTCTGGTTTAAGAATAAAATAAATAGAAAATATTGACGTCTTTTTGAGTATGATTACGTCTTTAAGTCGTACATTATATTTACTAACTCTACTCGTATATCATACAATAAAAAAAATAGTATAATATTTTGTTAAGAAAAATAGCCGCCCCTCAAAAAACGGCCGCACGCTCGCACCTGCTGTAACGACGGCCCTGAATGGGGCAAACATGAAGGGAAAGCATGTTGGGCTTCAAAAACGCATTCTTGATGCGAATTCGAGAGCCCTTTTTGTACCTTGTGCGGCTCATACTTTGAACTTAACAGTAAATGACGCTTCTAAGGTGTCAGATGCTACAATAAACTTTTTCAATCTTGTGCAAGAGTTATATAATTTTTTTTCGTCATGTGGGATGTTATGAGAAAAAATGTCCCCGGGTTAAGTTTAAAGCCTCTAAGTGAGACAAGATGGTCCAGCAGAATTGATGCAATAAAGCCCCTTAAACTTTATTTAATTAAGGTTTGCGAAAGTCTTCTAGAAGTAGATGAAGATAATTCCTTTCACATTGATGCAAGACATAAAGCGAGTTCCCTCGTAACGTCTGTACAAAATTTTCAATTTATTTGTGGAATTATTATTTGGCATGACGTTTTATTTCATATAAATATTGTCAGAAAACAAATCCAAAGTGCTACAATTAATATTAAAGTATGCCAAACCTACCTAAAAAATTTAGGTGATCACTTCCAGCAACATAGATCTGACCAATCATTTCAAGAAATTCTTGTACAAGCGAAAGAAGTAGCACACTCTCTCGAAATTGAAGAAGACTTTCCAGCGTTACCAACGGTCAGGAGGAAATTTAAACCAAAACGGTTTGACTATGAACACCGAGATGAGACCCCTCATGATCCAAAAACCGCCTTTAAAATTAGTTTTTTCTTAAAAATTATAGATCAAACTTTAAGCTCTCTAAAAAACCGATTTGACTTATTAAATGAGTATGATAATATTTTCGGATTTTTTAGCGACATATTCAAATTAAGTGACAGCGATCTTTTAAAACGTTGTTCTGTTCTTGAAGAACGACTGACAGATCAGGATAATAAGGATATAGACTCCAATGATTTGTTTAATGAAATTAAAGCGTTAAAGTTGTTTTCATTACTTGATGATACTGACCCCTTAAGTATTTTACAATGTATATTTGAAAACAATTTAATCTCCACCCTTCCAAACGTAAGCATTTCACTAAGAATTCTTCTGACATTGCCTGTATCTGTAGCTTCTGGCGAGCGATCTTTTTCAAAGTTAAAAATCATTAAAAATTATTTAAGATCGACAATGCTTCAAGAAAGATTGTCTGGGCTAGCAATATTAGCAATTGAACAAGAAATTTTTGATGGTATAAATTTTAGCGATGTAATTAATGAATTTGCAACAGCAAAGTCTCGGAAAATATCGCTACTACAATAGCTATTTTTTATTTTTCTATTGTACCTAGCTATCATTTTTGATTTTATAACGAAGTTACCTAGGTATTTGTTATCAGAAGTATCTGCATATTTTTTAAAATATCTAAGTATAAGTAGAAAGTAGTACTTATAGGTATATATGTAGACATTAGGCAATATTTCTGTTATTTGTTCCTAAAAAAATGTGATTTTTAGTTTTGGGTTATTTTCTAGTATTTATAAACAACGTGTCTGTACCCCATTAGTTAAGTAAATGCTTTAAAATGGGTGTGAACGAGAATTTATTTTAATTTATTTTGTTATGATTTTATTGTTTGTTTCATTTTGATTTTTAGTCTACAAATAAATATGACTTCTAAAGTTCAGTTTTTTGCTTTATTTCAAGCACCTACCTACCTACCTACCTTCAAAAAAAATAATAAAAAAACATGATCCAAAATGCCTTAAGGGGCGCCAAAATCCTTTTTTCCACACAGGCGCCAGTAGCCTTTACGGGGGCCCTGATACAGGGTGTCCCCGAAAGGTCTGTACAAAATAATAACACATATTCCTGAGGCCAAAATAGGACGATTTAACCCAACGTTCAAAGTTGTTTCGTTTAGCCGCTAGAGGTCTTCAAAAATGATTAGCTTTCTATTTTTTTTTAAGTAAGTCGAAAAATCTTCAATAGATTTTATTAATTTTTTGGCCATGCGTTTGTACCAGTAAACTACAGCTTTTTGTGAAATAAACCCTAATTTCGAAAACTACAGGGTGTTTAAAAACTTTGTCACAATAAATTATCCATCTATATTTTTTTAACCCCCTGTATAATCACTACCAATGTTTTTTGTAAATAGCTACTTTAATTTAGAAGTTATTTCGTCTTTTACAAAATTTTATTGGGTAGACGGTTTAGCCACAAAAAAATATTTTCTAAATCTCTACAAGCCTGAATCAGTAATAATTGTAACTTAACACTAGGTTTGTAGGGATTTAGAAAATATTTTTGTGGCTCAGCCGTTCACCCAGCTAAAATTTTGTAAGAGAGGAATTAGCTTCGAAATTAAAGTAACTATTCAGAAAAAAAATTGGTAATGATTATACAGGGTGTTAAATTTTTTAAAACGTTAATCATTTTTAAAGCCCTCTAGCGGCTAAATGAAGCAACTTTGAATAGAGGTAAGTTGGGTTAAATCGTCCTATTTTGGCCTCAGAAATATGTGTTATTATTTTGTACAGACCTTTCGGGGACACCCTGTATATTTAAATGGCTTCTAGAAACTCTAATTTAGCCCTGTTAATGAATTACTGTTACATAAAATCCTGTAAATGTTCTATTACAGTTGTCTAAATGAAGACATTTTTCTTTATCCAATTACGTTCTAAAAAATCTCCTCATTTAGACAACTGCAATAGAACATTTACAGGATTTTAGGTAACAGTAATTCATTAACAGGGCTAGATTAAAGTTTCTTGAAGCCTTTTAAATAGATATTAATCAGAACTGAAAAATATTTCTCCTAAAAAGCGCCTTGCATAAAAAACAAAAAATTATGCAAAGAAAAAATCTAAAGAAGTAATTAATATTTTATATATTTTTTTCCAATTATAAATCTTTAAAGTCATCACATACAAAAATTTGAAGCACAAATTATTAACGTAAAAAGTTTTTTTGAAATACCTATCAAAAATTAAAATGTTTCCCATATTATGCCAACTTTTTGGCGGACACTGTATACAGTGTGTCCCCGGATTGAGTTCACTATAGGCATAATTAACAAAAAATTTTACAATTTAATTTTAATGTTTTGGGATTCCGTCCTGCTTGGTCTGAAGAAAATTTTAAAATATTTACAGTTTTTGAAAACGCAAGTTGGCCTTAACAGTGAAGCAAAAACTATTTTCTTTTCAGGTAAACTACCCTTTCTGTTCATGATACGGCAAAATTTTACCATGAAAAGTTATTTAGAATGATAAATTATGGCCCTATACAAAATTTCACAAAGATTTACCTACTTACATTAAACCGTTAAAATTATACCTATTTATTAAAAATTACGGTTTGATTGAAGTAGGTATAACTTCCTGAAATTTTGTATGGGGCCATAATTTCCCATTCTGAACAACTCTTGTTAGTAAAATTTTGCCGTATTATAAACAAAAAGGGTAGTTTACCTGAAAAGAAAATACAATAGTGTGTCCCAGGATTGATGTTACAAAAGGTGAGATGGACTAAAAATTTTTTAATTTTATTTTAAGGTTCTGGGATTCGGTCCTGCTTGGTTTGAAAAGAATTTTAAGAATGTTTTCAGTTTTTGAAAAACAAGTAGGCCTTGACAGGGAAGCAAAAACTATTTTCTTTTCAGGTAAACTACCCTCTTTGTTCATGATACGGCAAAATTTTATTAAGAAAAGTTGTTTAGAATGATAAATTATGGGCCTATCCAAATTTCAGAAAGATCTGTTGGCTTAGAAAACACCGTTATTTTTTAGATAATTGTATTTTATTTTCAGGCAAACTACCCTTTTTGTTCATGATACGGCAAAATTTTATTAATAAAAGTTGTTTAGAATGATAAATTACGGCCGTATCCAAATTTCAGAAAGATCTGTTGACTTAGAAAACCGTTATTTTTTAGATAATTGTATTTTATTTTCAGGTAAACTACTTTTTTTGTTTATGATACGGAAAAATTGTATTAAGAAAAGTTGTTCAAAATGAGAGGTTGTGGCCCTATACAAAATTTCAGAAAGATCTGTTGACTTAGATGAAACCGTCATTTTTAATAAATGCAATTTGTTTAATCTAAAAAATAACAGTTTAATCCAAGTCGACAGATCTTTTTGAAATTTTGTACAGGGCCATAATTTTTCATTCTGAACAACTTTTCTTAATAAAATTTTGCCGTATCATGAACAAAAAGGATAATTTACCTGAAAATTAAATACAATATTATCTAAAATTATAATGGTTTTTTCTACGTCGACAGATCTTTCTGAAATTTTGTATAGGACCACAACTTCTCATTTTGAACAACTTTTCTTAACAAAATTTTGCCGTCTTATGAACAAAAAGGGTAGTTTACCTGAAAATAACATACAATTATCTAAAAAATAACGGTTTTTTATAAGTCGACAGATCTTTCTGAAATTTTGTATAGGGCCATAATTTATCATTCTAAAGAATTTTTCTTAATAAAATTTTGCCGTATCATAAACAGAAAGGGTAGTTTTCCTGAAAATAAAATAGTTTTCGCTTCCCTGCCAAGGCCTACTTGTTTTTCAAAAACTGAAAATATTCTTAAAATTCTTTTCAAACCAAGCAGGACTGAATCCCAGAACCTTAAAATAAAATTCAAAAATTTTTAGACCATCTCACCTCTTGTAACATCAATCCTGGGACACACTGTATATGTACAAACTGAGATTCTCACAAATAAAAATCTATTCTATTCTATTCTATTCTGATTTGCAGATTTAGATGATTGACTATGCCTCAGTAGAAATAATTACCAGTCTGTCCTCTATTATTGCAAAATTATACAGGACTATTCAATTCATCTGTCATCTGTCAAAAAGTAACCAATGAAAATACAGAATTCTGACGTTTCTTGACCAATCAAAAAAATATCAGTGGATATATCTTCCTAGAAGGTATTCAAGTGACTATTTTTAACAAATGCGATTTTTATTAGAAAAAGTCAATATTGGTGTTCTGTTACTATAGAAATTGCGTAGTTTGTTGCTAGATTTACTAAAAACTAATTTGAAAAAGTAGTTTGGTTCATTAAATAGTCCCTCGAATACCATTCTTAGTCAAAGTTAAGTAGATTATTTTTGCGGTGGTATCACTACTCATGTCCATTGCGCTTGGGATTAGGACTCGTGCTAGCGCACTCGTCCTAATTGTACCAAAGCGCAATGGACATTCATGACACCACCGCAAAAATAGTCGACATAACTTTGACTACTCATGGTATTATAAGTGAATATTTGAGTTAATATTTCTAAGCTTATGATTTACACATTTCAAATTTATTTGTATTTCCTACTTAATAAAGTATTGTCATCCGTCATTTAATTTTCAATAAGATTTTATGTCAGAAATGTCATCTAGGTGCAGTCAGCGCCTTAGAAATCGGGAAAATACTATGATAAATTATGCATGTATTTTTAAGTGTATAAACTGGGCCGTTGCAGTTGTCATGGTTTTTAATTGTTTGTCAAATATACAGAATGCGGCAGGCTGCTAGGACCATTGCAAAAGCAAGGAGAATATGCATGTGGCCGTTGTGGTGTTTAACAAACAAACCATCAATGTACGATAGCGGTAGGTCGTTAGGGTCATTATAAGTACCGGGTGGCCATAAATATCTGAGATCCCGGTAGCCATGGAATTAGCTACTTATAAATGTTGGGTTAGTATTATATTTCAATTACAGGAGGTATTGGTACCTATGTAATGTAATAAAATGCAATAAGAGGAGGGGAATGTGTCCCGGACTCAGCAGTTTAGCCTAAGACTCGATTATAAAAATCTCCTGTTCTAACTCCATTACTTATTGCAATCTGTAATCATTTTTGACAGATAGGAATTTTAGTTGTGATGACATTAATGACATTTAGTTTAGTTGGATTCATTAGTTTAATAAAGCGGTGTTGATTTCAAAGGTAATGTGATATCAGATATTTATGGCCACCCGGTACAAGGTATATATTCGATTTTTTAATTTTTAAATACAATTATGGCCACATGTGAAGCTCCCTTGCTTTTGCTATGGTCCTAGTGGCCTGCCACAATCTGTATACAGTCTGTTCAACAAAAAAGGCCCCTCCTTCTAGCTACTTTATTATTTATTTTAAACCCAATAAACCTATATCAAATCAAATGACACATAAAAACCTACATCTTAACACAATCAACAAATTTTTATCTTTAATTGTTTCAGAGTGGTGACGTCACATGCAATTTTTTTAAATGACACTGTATATATTTTTTGACATTTTCTGGTAGAAGTTTTTTTTCTCTTTTCAACAATATAATTATTTCATGCACTTGCATAAAACAATTTTCGTGAAAAATTACAAAAACTTTTTCACAGTCGAAGGCCATGATACAAAACTGTAAACAAAAGTGTAACTCAGAAAAACAAAACAAATAGTAGCCAAACGCTTTAACTATCAGATTTCAGAATAATCTAAAGTGTTTATTGTTTTGTTTTTCTGAGTTACACTTTTGTTTATAGTTTTGTATCTTGGCCTCCCACCGATAAAAAAGTTTTTTAATTTTTCTCGAAAATTTTCTTATGTAAGGGCATAAAATATTTATATTGTTGAAAAGAGAAAAAAAAACTTCTACCAGAAAATGTAAAAAATTATATACAGTGTCATTTAAAAAAATTGCATGTGACGTCACCACTCTGAACCAATTGAAGATAATTTTTTTTTCGTAGTGTTAAAATGTAGGTTTTTATGTGCCATTTGATTTGATATAAGGTTTATTGGGTCTAAAATTAATAATAAAGTAGCTAGAAGGCGGGGCCTTTTTTGTTGTACAGACTGTATATACTCCAAGGACTAGATGATGGATGGTCTACACGACAACTGGCTGTTCAGTTTAGCATTGAAAAAAGTCGGAAAAAATACTGCAGACAGAATAAAACAGAAGTGGAGACACCGACACACATTGGAAAGAACTCCAGAAACAGGTCGCAGCAGAGTATCTACTGTGGAACAAGACAAAGCCTTTGTAAATTTCATACGGGAGAACCCGTTTGAGTTCGCAAGTACTGCGGTAGAAGAGGTGAATTTTCCCAGAAGTGTTTGAACAGCACAAAAACCCTTAAAGGAGAGTGAGAATTCAAAAATTGTTCGGCGACAAACAAACCGTTCTTAACTGAACAAAAGAACCAACAAAGACGACTTTGCTACTGAATTTATTAATAGAGATGCTGCATTTAGGAATAGTGTTGTTTCCTCTGATGAAAAATTATTTCAGTCATGTCACACTGGTCGTGTTAGAGTTTATCGTCCAGTAAATTCACGATATCACGAAAGATACGTGCATGAAGTAAAAAGAAACAGTAATTTAAGAGTTAATACGTGGGCTTAGATCAGTTCCTAGGTTCTGGAATCTGTTGGGATATTGGAGAGAGATTAACTGGACCTGTTTATGTGAACATTCTGGAGAATATAATGCTACCTACAGTCAGGCGCAAACTGGCCAGGGGTGCTGGGCGCTACAGCGTCCCGGGTCCCCCGTGTTATGGCAGGCCCCGGGCCCACCTTTCAAATTACATTAAATACTTTTTTACTTTTCGCAAAAATGTCCGCTGTCTAAGCCTAAAAAAAAAGTTATTGTACTCGAAGCCAGTTTCAAGTAGGTTGGCATATATTTATTTCAATTTGTGTTTGCATTCGATGTTTGTATATATAACATAATAATGCCGTGAGAATTGGTTTCGATGACTCCACTTCTTTCTTGGAAAGTGTCTAATAAATTGTAATAGTATCATACTCACAACCCTTTATTTTTTTATGAGATAGGAGGTGATGGCTGTTTTGAATTGGTTTCGTTTTTATTACTTTCTTTTACAATATAGGAAGTATTGGATTCACCCCAAAAATTCGAAATTGAGTTTTCAACAGATCTTCACGTTTTAGAGTCCCCTGAACCCTAAAAACATATTTTTTTTCCATTGGTCTGTCTGTCTGTCTGTGTGTGTGTCTGTCTGTGTGTGTGTCTGTCTGCCTGTGAACAGAATATCTCAAAAACAAAAAGAGGTATGGCGTTGAAACTTCATATATAAGTTTTGTGTACTATGTAGATGAGACAGCAAGCTTTTGAAGAAAATCGCATAACCGGAAGTAGGTGTTTACTCTTGTGATTTTTCAGTTTTTTTCGATTTTTTCAAAAACGGCTCTAACGATTTTTTTTTAACTTTACATTTTTATTACATTTTTAATGTGTATTGATGTGACATAGGTGATTTTCCAGTTGAATACTTCTAAAGTGGGTTTCTTTTTTTTCCAATTTTTTTTATTAACTCTTATTTTAAATAAAATACCCGGTATATTATTACATTTTTGAATTCAGCTTAAAATTCTAGAGAAAATTTGTCTCTTCAACTAACACTCTATTTTGTACCGTTTTTGTAGAATTTGTAATTTTTGAAAATTTTTGACAAATGGTTAAAAATTAAAAATGAAATTTGTGACCAATTATAAGATCACTGTAAAAGGAAGTTGTGTGAGTGTATCACACCAGATTTTTAAGGATTGGGTTTTACTGCGAGTTTCCTGCTTGAATCGGTTGTGAGTACATGCCTTCCGCATATTATATATATCAGCACTATAGGCCTTTAAGGCCCTTGGCTTTTTCCACTACTAATTTTCTCCAAATGTCTCTGTTTGCCGCCACTGTTTCCCATTCCTTCACTCCTAATTCTTCCAAATCTTCTTTTACACCCTGGAACCATTCCCTCAGGGGACGTCCTCTTCTATTTCTGCCAGCCATTGATTCTCGGAAAACCCGCTTTGGCATCCTGTCTTCCTTCATTCTTTGTAAGTGACCTAGCCACCTCAGTCTTCCTTGTTTTATTATGTTGACTATGTGAGTGTCGTTGTACAGGTCATACAGCTCTTCATTTGTCCGTCTCCTCCACTCGTCTTGTTCCTTAACCCCTCCAAAAATTTTCCGTAGGATTTTCCTCTCCCACACCCTTAGTTTTTCACTATACACTTTGTTTAAGGTCCACACCTCGCTGCCATAAGTCACTGTTGGTCTTATTACTGTTTTATAAAGTTGTACCTTCGCTGCTCGCGACACGTTTTTATTTTTAAACAAGGTGTTCAGGGATGCCGCACATCTCATCCCCAGGGATATCCGCCTCTCTATCTCACTGTAAGCGCCACTGGAAATTTCCGATCCTAAATATACTATAATTTCCTCTTGCTGGAAGTTGAACTGTTTATCACCGCGAGCACTTTTAATTTTTAGTTTGGAGTTTCCATTTGGCTTCTTATTAGCTATGAAGTATTTAGTTTTTTCTACGTTTACTCGGAGCCCGAAATTATACGCTTCGCTTAAGATCTTGTTGAAAATATCCTTTAAGCCTTCTTGGGTTTTGCACAGGATTGTAAGGTCGTCAGCATATGCCATAATTTGGTAGGGACCTTTAATTATAGTTTCTTTACTTGTTAGTCTGCACTTTCTTAAAATTCCTTCCAGAGCTATGTTGAAAAGTGTGGATGATAGGGGGTCACCTTGACGTAGTCCTCGTTTTGTTTCAAAACCGTCAGATGTTGTTCCTTGTACTCGCACCTGGTTCCAAGTTTCTTTTAGTGTCATTATTACGAGTTCCGTTAGATGTTTGGGAAACTCTAAATTTTGCATTGTTTGTACCAATTCTGCTCTGTCCAAGCTATCGTATGCTTGTTGAAAGTCGACAAAGAGCATGTGAACTGCGATTCCTTTCCTTCTTGTTTTCTCAGTCACCTGTTTTAAAGTGAATAGTTGGTCTGTTACTGATCTTCCTTCCCTAAATCCACACTGATATTCTCCTATTTTACGTTCTGCTTCCTTTCTTAGCTTGTCGTTTACCAGAGTGGCTAAAATTTTGTATGTCACATTCAGTAAGGATATAGATCTGTAGTTTGTACAGACCAGTGGGTCACCTTTTTTATGGATGGGTAGAATTAATGCATGCTTCCAATCCGTTGGCAGCTCTTTCCTTACCCACACTAATTTTATTAGATTATAAATTTTCTCCGCCAGTTGTTGACCTCCGCACTTTAGCAGTTCACTTTGTATTTTATCAGTTCCCGGACTCTTATTATTTTTCATTTTCTTCACTATTTTTACGAAATCTTCCCAAAGCGGAGGTTCTATTGTCGATTGGTTTTGTTCTTCATCTTCTGCAGTTGACTTATGTAGTCCTTCTTCTTCATTTCCACCTAAGGTTTGTTCATAGTGCTCTTTCCATCTAGCTGTTACTTCGTCTTTCCCGCCTACTATGTTACCCTCTTTATCTTTACATAAGTTGACTTTCGGTTGGCGACTTTTCCTTATAATACCTACTTTTCTGTAGAACTCCCTACTGTTTTTGTCCCTGTGACTTTTCTGTAAACCTAATACTACTTCCTCTTGGTGTTTTCGTTTTTTTTCTCTGTATAGTTTTTTTGCCTTTCTTCTTACTTCTTTAAACTCCGCGACGCTTTCAGTAGATTTATCCTTTAGCATTTTTGTTTTTGTTTGGTTTAGTTGATCTACCATTAGTTCACACTCCTTATCGAACCATCTATTCTTGGGTTTTTTCTTTCCTATTAAGATCTTTGTTGCTGCTGTTTGTATTACCTTCTTTAGGTTTTCCCAATTACTTTCTATCTCTTTATTTAACGGGTGTGATTGAAGCGCTTTTCCTATTTTCTGTTCATATTTCTCTCTGTTTTCCTCTATCTTTAATAGTTCTATATCCCATCTTCTTGATTCTTTTTCCTTTTCTGTGTTCTTTTGAGTCACTTCTTGTTTAATTAATGCGCATACCATATAATGATCCGAGTCCATTTCTGCCCCTCTTCTGCTCTTTATATTCTGCATTATGTTCCTGTGTTTTTCTTCTATAAGCATGTGGTCTATCTGGTTTGTCGTTTTCCTATCGGGGCTGACCCACGTTCCCTTATATATGTCCTTTTGCATTAAGAAGGTTGACTTTATTATCATATTCTTTCCCATAGCAAAGTTTACTAGCTTTTGTCCGTTTCTGTTGGTTTTACTGTGCTTGCTGTATTTCCCTATAACTGGTTCATTTCTCTTTTCTCGACCCACCTTTGCATTACAGTCGCCTACTACGATTTTTATATCGTATCTCGGCACACTTTCATAAAGTTCATCTAATTGTTCGTAAAATTTGTCTTTTTCTTCATCGTCTGCTTCTTCAATGGGTGAATGTACATTTATGATACTTAGTTTTCGATATAGTCCTCTTAGTCTCACATAACTTAGCCTGTTACTTAAGTGCTTGAATTCCATTAAGCTTGGCGTCCTTGTTTTCTTAATTACAAAACCTGTCCCAAATCGGTTTTCTTGTCCTCCCCCATTGAAAAATAGGTAGTCTCCTAAATCAGTTATGCTTTCATTTTTTATATTGGTTTCTTGAATCGCTAATACTTCCACTTTGTATTTCTCTAGTTGGTTAGTTAGTTGTTTCAACGCTCCTTCATAATTTACTCCTCTGGTGTTCCATGTTTTTTTTCGATTTTTTCAAAAACGGCTCTAACGATTTTTTTTAAACTTTACATTTTTATTACATTTTTAATGTGTATTGATGTGACATAGGTGATTTTCCAGTTGAATACTTCTAAAGTGGGTTTCTTTTTTTTCCAATTTTTTTTATTAACTCCTATTTTAAATAAAATACCCGGTATATTATTACATTTTTGAATTCAGCTTAAAATTCTAGAGAAAATTTGTCTCTTCAACTAACACTCTATTTTGTACCGTTTTTGTAGAATTTGTAATTTTTGAAAATTTTTGACAAATGGTTAAAAATTAAAAATGAAATTTGTGACCAATTATAAGATCACTGTAAAAGGAAGTTGTGTGAGTGTATCACACCAGATTTTTAAGGATTGGGTTTTACTGCGAGTTTCCTGCTTGAATCGGTTGTGAGTACATGCCTTCCGCATATTATTATAATTAATACATTTTAAATTAGTTTAGCCTATAATGAAGTTATAGTTAAGTGCTGTGATAAACGCAGCAACAGTAATATTAAAATGGAAAATACCAAATATAAAAATTAATGCAGTGCGAAAAAGATAAGCTTAAGTTGCAATTGGCTGCACAAGATGTGAAGCAAGGTCGTTTGTTTTCTTTCTTTCCCCGTAATAAAGGCGACGATTTAATACAATTGATTAAAAAGTCTGTGTCCAAAAGCGAGGCCTCGCTATTACCCATTACCATGCTCATGTACTTAATTTAATTATTGGAGATATTACTATGTGTTCCATAAAATCTGAAGACCTATTTGGGTTGCTACAAAATGTAACAGCTTTTATAAAACAATCACATAAACGAAATAATTTGTGGATTAAAATTTTGGGAAGGCAACATGGAATGGATAAATTACGACTTCAAAAAATTGGTGAAAGAAGATGGAATAGCAAACACGCAACACTCCTATCAATATTCCATCAATTGAATGACAAATATTCTGAGAGGCACCGACATATTAATTTCATATAAATTCTACATACTCTTGGATACGACAAAAACGTATTACATAAATACAACCTTCATTGTGCTGCTTCCACCAATTTATACATTGCCTACAAATATTTATTAACTTTGGCATGTACTCAAATGAACTATGAAAGAACTTTTTCTAAATTAAAAATAATTAAAAGCCGATTACGATCATCTATAAGCAAGGAACTATTAGAATCGTTAATTATGATATCCACAAAACGGATTTAACGCCATCCGTAGACGCCATAATCGACCAGTTTGGAAGAAGTTCAAAACAGAAAAGAAGCTGTTTTTGTAGGGGGGGGAAGTGTTTCTAATTTTTTTATTGCGGGCCTCCACAAATATTTGCGTCCCTGAAAAAATTTAGCCAATCCACGTCTGCCTACAGTGCAATAAGTTCATCAAGAATTTATATTTCAACATGACAACTGTCCGATCTACATTTCAAATGTGGTCCGGAATTGGATTGCAGATATCAATATTAATATCTTAAAATGGCCTTCTAGGAGTCCAGATTTAAATCCTATTTATGGGGTTTAATGGTTAAAATAATCAATAGACGCAACTTTCATCCTAGAAATTATGATGAACTGCACAATTCTATTTTAGAACATTGGGAAAATTTAGATCAGAATATTGTATCTACTTTTATAAATTCAATGCCGAGACGTTTAGAAGCAGTAATTGCTAATAACTGAGCAATCACAATATTACATGTTTCTGTTGTATATGGGGTGGGCCACGAAACTTGTAGCTCCTGCTTTTGCATTTTGCGTTATATTACAAGAACCAATATAAATACATACAGCAAATATTGTTTAGTTTTATATTTACCAACCGTGATCTGTTTTTAATGCATAAAAAATATAATGATCTATTACACTCTGTTTTTATATGGGTTGCAGTAGAAAATCTTCAGGGGCTACAAGTTTGATGGCCCACTCGGTATAATATACCATAATAAATTATTTTTCAAATGCTGCGTTTTTTGGTTGATAGTAAAATTCCAATAACACAAAAAGTAATAAATCAAATATTACAACACAACATATTATGTGTCCCAATTTCTAAGGCACTGACTGTACTTTAGTTC
This sequence comes from Agriotes lineatus, assembly GCA_940337035.1. Taxonomy (NCBI): domain Eukaryota; kingdom Metazoa; phylum Arthropoda; class Insecta; order Coleoptera; family Elateridae; genus Agriotes; species Agriotes lineatus. The sequence continues at coordinate 162,480 of CALNHX010000814.1, forward strand.
AAAGTAGCATTTTACTAGCGCCGTTTTTAGGGTTTCGGATAATACTTTCCAATTCTGCATTATAAAACTCAACGAAGATACTTATTTCAGAAATAACTAGTACATCTCGACAGGGCCGTAACTAGATACAAGCTGAATAGACCCCCGTCTAAGAACACAAGGGGCTCTAAAGTGGTACTGGAAAAAAAGAATCTCTTTCGTATTAGTGAAAAACCAAACAAATTAATTTGTAATATTAACGATTTTATCCTAAATAATGCTAATTATAATAATAAGATTAATAAAAATCTGGTGTGATACACGCACACAACTTCCTTTTACAGTGATCTTATAATTAGTCAAAAATTTCATTTTTAATTTTTAAGCATTTGTCAAAGATTTTCAAAAATTACAAACTTTACAAAAACGGTACAAAATAGAGTGTTAGTTCAAGAGGCAAATTTTCTCTAGAATTTTAAGCTGAATTCAAAAATGTAATAATATACCGGGTGTTCTATTTAAAATAGGAATTAATAAAAAAAAATAGAAAAAAAACAAAAGAAATCCAATTTAGAAGTATCCAACTGGAAAATCACCTATCTCACATCAATACACATTAAAAATTTAATAAAAATTTTAAAGTTTAAAAAAAATCGTTGGAGCCGTTTTTGAAAAAATCGAAAAAAACTGAAAAATCACAAGAGTAAACACCTACTTTCGGGTATGCGATTTTCTTCAAAAGCTTGCTGTTGCATCTACATAGTACACAAAACTTATATATGAAGTTTCAACGCCATACCTCTTTCCGTTTTTGAGATATTCTGTTCACAGACAGACACACAGACAGACACACAGAGACAAACAGACAGACCAATAAAAAAAATACGTTTTTTGGGATCAGGGGACGTGAAGATCTGTTCAAAACTCAATTTCGAATTTTTGGGGTGAATCTAATACTTCCTTTATTGTAAAAGGAAGTCAAAATTGTACTCAATCTGGTTAACACATTACATTCCATCCGAACGATCATTTTCTAAATTAAAACTAATTAAGAATTTTCTAAGGTCGACTACGTGTCAAGACAGATTGTCTCATACAGCCTTAATATATATAGAGAAGTCTCTCACCGACTATCTCAGTTGAGACTAAAATTTCAGAATTTACGGCACAGAAAGCAAGAAACAAGTATATCTAAAATGAATAGTAGCAAATTAAACTTTTGATGTGAGGTAATAGATTGGAAAATTTTCTAGTTTGTATAAGTAGCACTAATATTATTTATTACTACGCATAATAATATGTACTTATTTGTTAAAATTGCATTTTACGTTTTTTATTCAAGTACCTATTATTTAATTTTTGTTCCTATTTTGTTATTTTATAGCTATTAACATATCCGTAGTTTGTTCAATGGTTTATCGGTTGCAGTAATGGTACCAATGCATGATGAAGGAATATTACCGTACAGATACAGTTGTTTCAGTATACTAATGGTTGCCATGTACATGTAGTTCTACAATTGGAGCAAAGGGCGTTTCACTGGCATATAGACATGTATGTGGTGAGAATGCTAGTCTCACGCACTATCTTGGGTCCGTCCAGCTGTCGTAATTCGATTTATTAGCATCTTCCATTGTTTCCTATCTCTTGCTATTCTATTTACTTCATTCCAACTTAGGCCAATTTGTTTGAATTTTTCCATGATTGTGCTTTTCCATGTATTATTTGGTCTACCCCTCTTTCTTTTCCCTATCCTGCTATATTCCAAAGCTTGTCTTGTTATATTCCCTGTTCGTTTCCTGAGAGTGTGGTCAATTCATCTCAATTTGCGTTTGCCGATTAAAAGAGGTTGCCATGACTGCAACCTTCAGGTGTTCTTAGAGATAAATTTGGATGTCTATTCATAAAACACCACATCCGTTTCTCTCCTGCAAGTTTGTTTACTTTCCACTTATTAGGTATAGGCACATTATTTGCATTCTAAAATTGACAATGTAATCGGCAAGGAACTTTTCTTGTTCTGCAGAGAAAATTCTTCTCACTTCATAATTTGGTTTCATTCTGATTTTTTTTCCAGAACTGTTTGACTTTTGGCATATCTCGCTAAAGGTTGAAAAGGTATGTCCTTTAATTTTGCTGCTTGACGGACAGACGACAGAAACACTACTGAGGACCATATCAACAGCTTCAGACAGTAGTTTCATTTTTTGTGAGTTTTTGGCCCTTTCTCATATGTTTTGCCTGTTTGTTCATGGCAGTTTCATAGATTTTTCTATGAAAAATAGATAACCTTTGACAAAGAGTGCTTGTTTTGCCTGTATAAAGGAAATATAAAAGTACCGCTAATTGTATTATTTGAAACTTATTCTTTTCGAGTTACCTATAGTCATTTTAAGTTTAAGATCAAATTAAACAATACTGATTACTGAAAGATAAATTGACCTTAGGAATCCCACAGCATGGTCGTCTGATCTGAAATTCATGTTCAGGTGTACAATTGTCCACAGAACTAATGTCACCCCGAACGTCAGCTTGGCTTTCTGGATAGGCAACACATTTAACGTCACTGGACCCAATGTTTCTTGCATGGCAATATACACAAAGCGTGACGTCGAAAAGCAATTAAGCAGAGAGAAAGTAGACATTTTAGAAGCAAATCCTTCCATTTAATATTTCGGTGGTGAATCACACGGGGTTACAGTTTATTTGTATTAAGCAGGTTTTATTTCACTGCTGTTGTTAATATTATTTGTTATTTGTATGATGGAGAAGCAAGGCATGAAGTAATTCTGGTTGAATATAAACTTATAACAGATATTGATTTATGAAATTGTTAAAGAGTTTAAAAATTTTCGTTTATTGTTAAACGTTTTAAGTAATTAAGAAACCACCATCGCTACCATCTATCCGAAGTTTAATTCAAAGGATAAGTTCTTACATATATTGCATACCAATCAAATTTGATTATTTTTAATCACGTGAGTCAGTTTGACAAATCAGATCACACTTGAAGTGAAAACGACCCTAGGGTGATTCTCAATCAGCATGGAAACTACCTAATTAAAATTCAGTAGTATCCTATGATAAGTTGATGCCACTGTAAATCTAAGTCAAATTCGAGGTTAGCAGGTTAGGTTTTGCGTCACTCTGTTTCAAAACTGATGTAAAACCTAACCTGCTAACCTCGAATTTGACATAGACTTACAGTGCGACGCCTATAATTGGCCTAAAGGCTGTTGGCTGAGTACCTAAATAAAATAAAATAAACATATTATTATAATGAAGTGTCGAATTAATTTGTCAGAAAAATGGCTTCTCGCTTTTGTAAAAATTATTAATTTATTTAAGAACTTATCTTCCCGAATTCGTCGCAGCCAGTGATAAATCCTTATAGTTTTGACAAATAATATCCCTCAAGTGCGTTACCGTTAAATAATTATTTCTAGGCAACGCACATTCGGGTGGTTATTTGTCAAAATTATTGCGGTAATTATCACTGCCCTTGGTAAATTATAGCTAACAATTTAATTTATTATGCTATTAAAAATTAAAGTCAAAATAGATTTTTCTACCGCTAAAAGCTCAACATCGGAAACTTGGATTTGACAAACAACTATTTATCTTATTTTCACAATTTACTGAAAACTGCAAAAATAATTTAAGTTGTTCTACCTCAGGAATGCGAAAAACAATTTAAAAAAATCTGTAAAGGGCTTTACTCAAAACTTCCCTCTTCGAAATTGTGACACTAAATAATTTAAAAATCAAATTAAGTTAGAAGTAAAACTATCTTCACGTTTCTAATAAATTAAATACATTTTCAAATTAAAAAAAAAAAATTATCCCGCTGGGGTTTGAATCCGCCACATCTGCAGCTCTGCAGATCGCTCGATGTTAACTTCATATCCGCAGCGGATCTAACTGCAGCGAAATTCCAATAGCGCTACCGAGTCTCTTCCAGATACGTCCGGCGCTCGCCTCTGTTGAACGTCGCGGTGTTATGGTTGAAACATTGTTACTCTTTTGTGACATCCTTTATCGGTTGAGTCTTATTTTCGGCAAATGTAAAGCCTGACCTATGTGAAAGTTATTACTTCCTTTTATTTCAAAATTAACACAAAAATAAACAAAGCTTTATTTTTTTAAGGTGCTCACCTTGTATATATTTGTATGAAATTGTACCGGTTTCATGCGAGGTAGATATATAATATGTATGCAAAATATCGTCTTCCTCCGATAAATAGTTTTTGAGCTATACTGCTAACAGACAGACAGACAGACATACAGACAGACAGATTGACGGAATTGAGAAAACCTCTTTTTCGTCAAACGTGAAGATCTGAAAAAATCTCGGAAGGTAATATTTTCGCGATTACAATACTTCCTTCGTCTTTCAGACGAGGGAAGTAAAAAGTAGCTAAAAGGTCCAAGAGTGATTTTTAACGTTACGAAAAGAGGTATGATGTTGAAACCTCATATATAAGTTTTGTGTACTACCTAGATGCGACAGCAAGCTTTTGAAGCAAATCGCATAACCGGAAGTATGCATTTTTATTACATTTTTAATGTGTATTGATGTGAGGTAGTTGAATACCTCTAAAATGGGTTTCTTTTGTTTTTTTTTTCTTTTTTTATTTATTCCTATTTTAAATGGAACACCCGGTATATTATTACATTTTTGAATTCTGCTTAAAAGTTTAGGGAAAATTTGTCTCTTCAACTAACGCTCTATTTTGTACGGTTTCTGTAGAATTTGTAATTATTGACAAATGCTTAAAAATTAAAAATCAAATTCTTTGCTAATTATAAGATCACTGTAAAAGGAAGTTGTGTGCGTGTATTACACCAGGTTTTTGAGTAACTTTTAACTTCCTGAATTTCTACATAAGTACATTGAAACTTCTTAAGGAACTTCAGTTTTACGAAATTCTGTGTTTAACGATTTTTTACAGGTATTCTTCCGTTCGAATAATTTACCATTTGATTTTTGCTCTATTTTATGAATTAAAATTCCATTTATTGTAAGTTAAATATGAAAAAAATTTTGATCAAATTAAATGAAATCAATTTTAAAGACTAGTCACGTAAAAATATAGAATAAATTGCTCACTTAGATAAAATGCTGTTTGAAAAACAACCAGTTGCAGTTGTTCTCTGAATGATGTCATTTTCGGCAGTGGTCTATTATGATATGTTTTATCGTACTTTTTCCACTGTCGAGGGTGTTTTTCGCATTTTGTGTAATAATGTGGAACTTTACTAAATTCAAAATCGTTTAATACAGTGGCATTTTGGTGCATAGAAGTGTCACTTTACTATATGGTAATGTCACTGTCAAATTCGAGGTTAGCAGGTTAGGTTTTGCGTCAGTCTGTGTCAAAACTGACGGAAAACCTAACCTGATAACCTCAAATTTGGCATAGACTTACAGTGTCACCAGCATATTATTCATACATTTGAATTTCCACAGCCGCCCCTTATGGACCTTTTTAATGAACATGTGGTTTAATGCTTTTATATAAATGTTTGTTAATAAATATTAATACAAAATGCGAAAAAATAGTGTACACACACAGTTTTACTAAACTTATATAGCTTTTAGGGTTAATCGCTCGCTTCGCTCGCTCGTACCCAATCAAGCTATATTCGTTTAGTAAAACTCCACTTTTCTAAACTTGTGCAATATACTTATGCAATGTACTATTATCACACGACGTTTCCGGAGTGTCATTTATTATGCTATTTTAAATGATTTTCTGTTTTACGAAATTTCCTTTTAATGAGTTTTTCTTGAATTTAGCGACTTCGTATATAGAAGTTCCACTGTATATGTTTAAATTTTAAAACCTTTTAATTAATCTTTCAGTTTCGCAAAAATTTTCACGTTCCTCAAGTAGAAAAATTTAAATTATTTCTTATTTTTCAGATTCTACTAAATTGTGTTTCAAATTGTGAAAACAAGATAAATATTTGTTTGTCAAATCTAGGTTTCCAATGTTGTGCCTTTAGCGGTAGAAAAATCTATTTTAATTTTAATCACTTAAAACGTTTAACAATAAACGAAAATCTTTAAACTCTTCAACAATTTCATTAATCGATATCTGTTAAAGTTTATATTCAACCAGAATAACAAATAATATTAACAACAGTGATGAAATAAAACCTGCTTAATACAAATAAACTGTAACCCCCTGTGATTCACCACCGAAATGTTAAACGGAAGGATTTGCTTCTAAAATGTCTACTTTCTCTCTGCCTAATCGCTTTTCGGTGTCAAGAAGCCGATGTTGGAATTCATCCCGAAATGCTCGGCGAGTCGCAACAATCGATTGTTCTCAAATAATGTGTTACCTACGCAAAAGATGAGTTGGTTGGTGGTATAATTGCTCATGATAATTATTTTGACAACTGTCAACAAACCTCCCATGCTTCCTTGATAACATCCTATTTGAAAAGTTGGAATTGCTTAATCTGTTCAAAAGTTATTTAATTTTGAAAACCGTCAGTACATTTTGGGATTCCCTGTATATGGAAGAGTTTTTAAATTATCCATTTATGCAAATGTGCTCACTAAATTCCAAACTATATATTATATATTACACAAGGTAGATCAATAAGTAATCATTCGTTAGAGAGTGAAGTAAACATGTTACTTAGAAAAGTTATTCAGAATAAAAGGTTATGCATAATTATGGAAAAGAGATCTCTGATAATTTTGTTTCAAAATAATACATGAAATTCCATTTAGAAAAACAACAGGTCATTGGAAATAGTTATTTTCATTACAAGCGTCGAAAGTAGCAAATATCGTGTGAGTGTTGATTAGACAAACGAGGGCGTAGCGAAGCGAAGCCCGAGTGGATCTAAAACACGAGCACAGATATTTGAACTTTCGGGCGAGTTATAAACACTATTTTTTAGACGACCACTCAAAGTAAATTCTATTTTTAAGAATTGTTTTCATTTCATTTGCAAAATTGATTGTTATATTATTATTGGTACACTTATAAAAAATTAGAGCTTGTTGGAAGCAGAGCAACGAATAAAGCAAAAGCGTCTGGATTATTTGAATCATGGTCTGCTGAATTGTGTGACAAACGTCAAAGTGACGTTTGTCACACAATTAAGCAGGCCGTGAATTTGAATAACTTTGTGCCGTTACGATATGACTAGTACGATATAATATCGTGCTAGTGTATGAAATTGTCAACTTTCTGTAGTAGGCTGCTGTCGCGATAATGTTACTTTCATATGTGGTCGTCTAAAAATTACTTTAACTACTCGGTACAAGAATTCTAATAGTTGCAAGTGCTTAGCTTACCTTTATGCTCTGTATCTTCCCAAAGATTATCCTCGTAGCTCACAAGTCGCTTTGAGACTGCACTTTGCTTATCTTCGATATGCGGCATTGTCATGTTTATCACATATACCACATCCCCCTTTCTACGAAAAATCCAGAGATGCTACTGTTGGATAGTCTAAACTTGCACTAAATGTTTAACCATGAAACTGTTCAACTAATGTCACATAACCAAACACTTAGCATTTACTTATTAGTCCGAATCTTGTTTGCGAGTCCTTAACGGGTTAGTATTTTTCTAACAAACACTTAGTGATTACATTGGTTTCGACATTCACATTGAGTATACGACTGACTAAGTTCGCGTCCTGTTCTGCTAACATAATTCTGTGCTACCCCTGTATCTGCATGTTAAACTAGGCCTTTGTTAGTTTTCTATACGATTTTCTTGTTCTATTTGTTCTTCTATCTGTGTCTTTATCTCCCCTTCCAGCAAGTTATCTTCCAAATTTTCTTTTTGCTGGTCTATTTCGACAAAATCATCTGGCAGATCGATGACACCAGGGTCTTTGAAAAGGTGACTACTGAAACATGGTCTATTTTCCGACCTAACAGTCTCTAGTTTGATCACTTCCAGTGTGATGTCAGCAATTGGCAAAGATTTTTCTTTATACTCAGCAAAATCTTAAATTTTTTCTATTAGCAGCATATCGGTGCCAGGCTTAGAAGATAACGCTGGGGCTCTGGATAGCATATCTGGTACCTAGAATCACTTGTTTACCCGAGATCTACTCAACATTATATGAACACTACATAAGGCACATCTAGAAACGTTGAATTCCGGCAGAAGGATCTGCTATTCGTTATATTAGTAGTTCCACTAAAGGTTTGTGGTTTGTTTGCAGCGTGATGACAATCCCAATTAAAAATCGCTTGAATCTTTCGCAAACCTAGGTGAAAGCTATAGCTTCTCATTCCAGCTGAACATAGGTACCTTTTCTCAGTATTTGACATGGTTCTTGGCCCTTAGTAAACCACTCACCAACTGCCATCTACCTGTGGTTGGTCAAACACTGATCCAAACCTGTAGGAACTTGCATCTGATGTTACACGAGTTGGTCGTCCCAGTGCAAAGTGAGGTAGTATAGGTGCATTAGTTAATTTTCTGAAACGTATCTTATTGGTCAGTTCCCCTAACAAATTCGTTGCTCCTGCTTAATAGCTTAGTGGATGGAACTAACCATTTTAAAATAGCCGTTAGTTTTTAGGGTCAATTTCCACACCCTTATACGATATAACGTGTTACGTGTCTCAAAAATATAAGGTTGATAACATCAAAGATACACTTGTTTTTATTCAATTTAGCATGGTGTTGTTCATGTGTACTGCCAAAAACTAATGTGTCCTTTGCACCATTGTGTATGCCTTTGAGACTGTCAAGCGCTTCCAACACTTCTTGCTGAAAGCATTCTGCAACCGATGTTATTCCCATTGGAAGTTTCCTAAAAACATGTCGATTGAAGGAGCTAATAAAAATTGTCAAGAACTGTGATTTTTGTGCTCAGACTCACCTTGCTTGTTGTTACTGGTTGTTCTTGCTCCTAGAACTTTCTTGCATAACGACCAATTTTCCCGCACTTTTTACGTTCTTCGTGATTGGCCGAACAGTTAACGTACCTAAACGGGGTTTTCTACTCTTCCCAAAATTCGGTTTGAAAGGAGAATTCTGCCGGAGGAAGTATTATTGCTGCTGCTTCCGCATTTGCTGGCTTGTAACTAATTGTACTTGATACGGGTCTTCATTAGCAGGCATGATAACACATGGTGATTACACGCACATACTGTTATGTTTAATGAACAATTTCTTCTCGGCGGGTCGCGGTACATGCAGGGTTACCTTCGCGCTCTGCGTCTTCCTAACGACTGACCCCCTCCAGTCCGTAAGTCGCCGCGAGACTGCGCTTTGCTTGTCTTCAATATGCGGCGTAGTCACGTTTACCGCATACCGGGTGACCAGGGCCATACCTCTATCTCCTTATGAACGTATTTGGATAAAATTTGTTACAAGGATATTAATAGCTATTTATGTTACAAGTACGAAATTACGGACTTTTTTGGACGAACCGCAGTTTATGGCCAAGCAAAAGCAGCGAACGAGGCACATAAATAAGAAGAGTCTAAAAGTCTGCTTTCGTACGATGTACCACCCTTAAACGAAGAGGTTGACAAGCTAGCTCTTCTAACTCTCGGCCGAATATGGCGTGGTGTAAAGATCAGGCTAAGAAATGCTTCGGGCCTTTACCTACTATTGAACAGTATATTAATAAATCAAATGGTTGCCATGTCGTTATTCATAACAAATAAAACAAACCTAGCTAGTAAAATAGATCAACACCTACATTGTAAGCTTCGCTGCATACCTCAATCTAATTAATGTAGTAAAGCGAAAAAAACAAATACAAACAATAACAGTCGAAAAATATTTAATATCAAAACAATTAAATCAGGTGTTACCCAACTTATACACACAGGTACAATGGCGGACAATAAATTTAGGCCGGCCTGTCACTCGCTTGGCACTGTTTATGTTGGTGGCGCTGTAAGACTATGTCAAATTCAAGGTTAGCCTGTTAGATTTTTCGTCAGCTTTGACACAAACAGGCCGGCCTAAATTTATTGTCCGCCATTGTATATCGGGGCAAAACAAACAAAACAACATTTTAAAAACTTCAATTCGAAGTGGCATTTCCGAATTCGCTAAGTATAGCTTAAATAACAATTACAGGCTAACACCCGTGCAATCGCATTAATGATAATATAATATACAGGCTATTTCAGCAATTTTGAATTATTTACATACCCGCACTTGCCGCTAATAACAATTGAGCCAAAAATGTTGATTATACTAGCTCAGTTTGATTTGCTAAGATCTTAGTAGAACTGATATAAGTTGTGGCATAATGCCTTTGACAATAAAAAAAAGATGCTGATAAGAGCATGTACTTGCAGTTTAAATAAAGATGAATTCCAGCGTTCGGCAGGGAAATCCCGATGCGTTGCATTCTTCTACAAAGACTCAAGGCTAACTTGGCTGCATGATCCCAAAGTCGACGCTCAAAATAAACTAGCATCCAAAAGGAAGGATATTTCTAGCTACGTACAAGCGCGAATTCGGGAAGCTGGAAACGTTAGCTCTGGGATGCTAAATTTAAGCCTTCGTGAAGTGAGCCAATACAAGTGGTTTCTAGCCCAAACTAAACGAATTTTAGCCCAAACTAAACGGCATAAATATTTGATATTAGAAAGTGAAATAAGCTCGCAAAAGCATTTTTACCGAACGGTGTTCTCGGTCTAATATAGAGGACGCCTTGCAGCGATATCGATAAGCGGAAGCGCAGAGAAATCCAGCCTAAATAACCAAAATTAATATGCAAAGAATAGAATTAGAAGAAACGCTCTTAGAGCAAAGTTGAAATGTAAAGACACCAGCACACCATAAGGCTATGCTGGGACGCTGGTGTCTTTACATTTCAATTTTGCTCTACCAGCGCTGGAAGCGTATCCGTAAACAATGCTACAAACGGCTTCGCCGAAGTTGATAGCTTTTCGATGTACTAGAACAAAAACATAATTTCATATAGATAGCCAGATATAGTCAAAATGGCCGACTTTCGGTTTCACCGTAAATGCCATTAACTTTGATTTTTAAAATGGATTACCCTGTAAATTTTATGTTTTTTGGAATCTACAACTCAAATGACATACGACAGTGTTCCCAAATTTGCTTGGTTATTACAAAGGTTTTCTGAGGCAAAGTCTGTTTTGACATGAACCTAACCTTCTCGACACGATGTGGCCTTGTCTGTGGACCACGACGTTGCTGCACCAGTTAATAATGTTAAAGTGACCTTTCGGAGCACAACACAAACCTATGTTTGAATGTGTAGTTCACTATTTGTCTGTTACCGACACATTTCACTAAGGGTACGGTTTACCGCAGTTCACTCAAGTTATTACCATTAGTGAAACAATGTTTTCTATTCGATGCATGTTCTTTGTGTGAGCGACTCATTAAGCATATAGCTGATTATAGCTGGATTTTTAAAATATGACCATATAACCATACTTTTAAATAAACCAATCGGTAATCCGTCGACGTTATATAAATGCTGTGAACGCAGTCGACATTGCCTGAGTTTTTAAATTAGTTTGAAAAAATAAATATTATGAGGAAGGAGTTTTCTTTCGGTGTTCTTTAATACCTACCATGTGATGCTGGTGTAGATACTAGATATTATATACGAGTATTATCGGCAAGGTTATATTTCCTGCCTTTAATGTTTATCTGGAGATAAATTTATTATTGTTTCACCGTTACTGCAATGCCAGTGCTTGTGTAAAAGCCTATATTGTAATAGCGCCTCGCTTAAATAATAAATGTAGTTTTAAATATAATATAACTATGGCAAGGGATATTACACTTTATAAAATATTTTAGTTTCAATTAAGAACCCGCCCTTCAAACTCAGGGCAAATTAAAAAAATCGTAATAATAATTACCCCAAATAAATGGTTAATTGCTCATCCTTTATTTTATCTATTTGCAATAAATGGAGGCTTTGCTTCAGTGAACATGAAACAAACTTAGCTCAGAGTGCCGCTTCATAAAATTAAGGAAAACTTTGTATGACAACTAACTCGTTGTATGTCAATTTAACTCAGGTATTAGGGCAAATGCACAATTTACATATGACGTTTAAATAACCTCTAAATTTGACTCAGTAAACAAGATGATCTGTCAGTGCAAATTAGCGTAAAATAGAATTTTAAAACACCAAAGTGGCAATAAAGCATCAGGTAAATACGATTAATACTGTGACGTAGCAACTGCTAAACTCGTTTTGTTTCTAGTGTGACGTCGAAACCCACGCGCGATCGTTTTTGTTCTGCATCCGGCTAGAACTGAAAAATGCCGCGTCATCCTGCACTTTCAAAGGACGCTATCTAAATTTCTCGAAAATGGAGGAACCTGGGCAACTGAAACCTGGTGCTACACCTCGTAGACACTCTGAACTTGATGAGATCCAAAAATAATGGACTTACTTTAACGTTTTCCCTGTGAAATTACCTTGAAAAGGGCTGATTCGTAGGCGGGATACGTTTTCTGGTGACGCTTCGTCGATGGTAATTCTCGTGGTTGCTTCCTGCTCCGAAACTCTATATACAGGCACTCAGGAGGAACGGGTCTACACGTTGGATACAAAATTCTTGCTGGCTGATGCTGCCCCCTTATGGAAATGAGCCCTCGAAGTTACTCGCACTTGGACGAATCTTGCTGCTGGCTAAACTGCTACTCTCGGACCTTTTAACACCTAAAAAACTATAGCCACAGGTGCCCTGCACACCGGCGAATCACTTTACATACAACTGGTATAAAAATACTTTATTTATAATTTTAAGCAATAAAATGCGGAACTCAATCTCACCTCAACACAAATTTTACAAGCTTGTTTGGTAATCATTTAACAAAAGACTGTCGTGTAACTTAGAAAGTAGATTTTCAATTTTTATAAAAAAAATTAGGATTGATAACATGTTTGACCTTATGGACTACAGTTTTCATGTCATGTCTTTGCTTAACTACTAAAATTGTCTTTCTCTTGGAATAAATGTCACTACACTATGCTCTGCTTTTAAATCACATTTGTTTATTATGCACTGATACACTTGGCGTTCCTTTAGTGTCTCACTAATTGTGTTTCGATCGGTTGCCTTACATTTTTCCATTGCTCTATTGCAATTATTGCTTTGCTAGCACTGTTTCGTTTCATTTCTGCTAATTTGCCGTTTGCTGGCTGATACACTTTTAATACATAACACTCATATACCTTCTGTACTTAACAAATCATTCTGTATCATTTTATTCACATTATGTATGATGCAACTAAGCTCCAATCCATCAGTTACAAATTAAATTGCATTGGCTCTTTCGAACGTTTATCATATCTGAAACTGTTAATGTAACCCTTCTGAAACCTGCCTTATTTCATGCTAACTTTTATTCCTCAATTTATTAGTTATTGCTGCTCACATTATTAATTATTAATTAATGTAAATTACTGATTATATTGGAATAAATAAAATATTTAATTCTGTGCTCATGTTGACCTTATGCATTTAGTTAATTAGGCAATCAGAATTCCTGTGGGCAGTAAACCATTACAATATCATAGCAATATTATTATTATTGAAATTAGGACATGCAGCAACAAGCTGATGTGCCCTATACAAGTTTAACAAGAGATACTTAACATTAAACTAAAACTAAAAATTATAATTAAGTGAATAAGAAATTAACATACATTGTTTTGTTATAGCTGAATGTAAATAGCATATGTGTTTTATACATGTTAATTGAAGCCGAATTTACTATAGTACATTACGCCTAAGAATTTCAGTACCTAAGCTACACAGAAATGGCGTTATATATGTTTTTAAACGTGTTAACTGAAGCCGCATTTACAACACTGTCGGGGAGAGTTACACTGGTCATAAATATGAATACTAAAGAAATTTTGACGCCAAATTGAGTTTGAAAATATAGTAACTGAGGTTTATTAACCACAAAGATGCAAAATCAACCGATCTTGAACCACGCACTTTTAGCAGTCGATCGGTTGATTTTGCTTCCTTGTGGTTAATAAACCTCAGTTACTTATTTTAGGAAAAACGTTTTTATTTTTATTTTTTTGAAGAAGAGTCATTTTTTATAACAAGTTTTGCTGCTTATAAGGGCTGCAGTGCCGTGGAGAAATTACTTGTAATGAAGAAATAAGTCTAAATAGAAAATTTAGCTTTTTGGTAGAAACTTGTTTTTCAGTTTTAAACAATGCAAAAATCATAATGCTGACGGTCAGATAATAATAATAATAATAATAATAATAATAATGTCTTTATTTAACTATCTATAATAAATATTCAACAATAGGGGGGAGTTCAGCATAAAGCGCGAGGCAGATGTTGCTCTTCCTCCCAACCCTGTACCCACTAATTATAGAAATAAAAAATTGCAGCCAGTATGGAGCTGTTGATGGGCAAGTTGGACTCTCCAAGTGCAATTAATATAATAGTAAAAAGCTAGCAGTCCAGTGAGACAAATGTCTCATTTAATAAAACAAAAAAGATTGTTTTGCAAATAGAACGCGTATTCACCACACGTACGTATATGACGTCATTGTTGGTAGCAAACTACCAGTCGCATTCGCCTTGATAAAATTTGCCTAGAATCTAACCTAAAAAGTTAGGATTATAATTAAGATAATAATTAGTGTTAGAGACTGAAATTCGGTTCCTGACCTGACATGACCATTCCAAACATATAACTTTAATAACTTTTTTCTGTATCTCTTACGGTTTGGCTGCTGAAACAGCGTCCCAGACAGACAAAACAGCGTCCCGGACAGACACGTCTATTAGATAAAGGATAGTAACAATAAGTAAATAATCAACATTACAAATTAGAAATGAGCTGTAAATGCTAGATTTCCAGATAATAATAAATGTCTTAAACGTCTTTTAAATATTTTAGATAATAAAAATGTTGAGTCATAAGAAAGTTTATTATAAACGCTTACAATATTAAAAGAAACGACGCTTCTGTGGAGCTTATGAGTGATTAAAAGCTCCTTGTGACGTAGATTTGGATTAAGAACTTTTGTACGGAAGCTTAGTTTGTTGTATAAATAAATATAATATTAATGTAGATATGCGTAAATTTGAATAATATTTTTTTAATTGCCAATATGAATCTGACATTTTGTATTTAGACTTGTGTTTTCATTGCAAATAACTTTTTCTTATAACATCTTCCTCCAAAATTAAAGTTACTTCTGTCTTTATCTATTTTCATATTTTTTTAAATTTCGAAACATCGTATATTATATTTCAAATTTCTCAATGGCACTGTGGTTTTTATAAGAAGCAATCTTTTTACAAAAATAACTTTTTCTATTAGCTGTAACTTCTTTTACCTACCGGTGTAGAGGCTGGTGCTTTGTACTCTAACTACTGGCGGTACAGTACTCAACTTGCCCCGGTTTCGGGTTACAAAGTGAAGTGCACCTTTCGTACTTGCTTAACAGCTATTGTGTTATGTGTGTGTGTGTGTGCGTGTTGGTGATGTGTTGACTTTGTTATTCTATCTCTTAGGTCGGTGGTTCCAATTAGAGCACAGTTAATTTGGTGTCCAACTGTGAATGGACCGTTAAGGCCGCGGAAAAATTCTGCCCACTATGGGATTCGAATCGAGGACTTGCTTAATGCAAGCCTAGCGATCTACCAACTGCACTACTCGGCCTTTTTACGAAAAAAATAATAAAATGCTTTTCCCTCCTGTAAACTCAATCCGGCCACATATTGTATATTCTTTTATTCTGTCTGTATATTGTGGTCGTTTCTTTTCATAGTTTTTTCTTGTTTCGGTGCTACTTTCGTATAATATTTTCCGCCTCACTTTTACTTTTGCTTCAATCGTTTTTATGCATTCGCTGTTGTCTTGTCTTTTATCGTGTTATGCAGTAAAAGTAGATTTTGCAACTTCTATAATAATAACAAGTTGAAACTCATTCAATAATATGTAGTTTGTGTTTGTTGACACTTTTAGATTTGGTAACAACCATTTTTATTTCTGGCTTATCAGTCACATTCTGCTAACACATTTTTTCAGCTATTGGTCCAATTTTTTACTCTTCATTGGAAGTTAAACAAACTAACACTGCACTTGTACTTGGTACAGAATCAATATTTTAGAAAACGCATGTGTGATATCAACGATACTAAGAAGCTGCATAGTTTTCAAAGTAACTGCTCTAACGGGTGTTCAAAAAGTCCATTACGTACTGGGCGGCTATGGAAATTCAAACGTATGAATAATATGTTGGTGGCACTGTAAGTCGAGGTTATCAGGATAAGTTTTCCGCCAGTTTTGACACAGACTGACGCAAAACCTAACCTGCTAATCTCGAATTTGACATAGACTTACATATTACTCATATATTTGAATTTCCATAGCCGCCCAGGACTAAAGACTTCTGAACACCCGTTACTTACTTTTTTATCCAACTTCTTTCTTCCGATATTTAATTGCTTCCACGATTTTCTTCCCCACTATTCCGAAGTCGTCCTCATGTTGTTTTTTTTTAAATATATTATTTTTGCTATTAAGTACCTATGCAGGATGTTTTGTTAGAATTGTTTCGAAAATTGTGCGTTGAAGTCTACCGACATCACATTTTGAAACCCTTGGCACAGTATATTTACTCATTCAGTAGGGACACCACCACGGTGTCGGCACCTTTGAAGTTATGTTAGACTCTGTAAAATCACAGTCTATATACAAATATATAGACTGTGGTAAAATGTAAGAAGTACATAATGCGCAGAAACGAGTTCTCGCCTAGACGAGTTCACATTCAAATTTAAGGGGAGGTTGGAATTCAGTGGCGCAGCACGCGGAACGCGCACTCTATAACCATATAACCTAGCATTTGCAGTTAGCTGTTCTGGAGGTGTAATTCTTGTTTCGCAACGTGATTTCTTTTCTTTCCTTGCTAAAGGTAATACATTGTCTTTACAAAATCTCCAGAATATGCTAAATACAATAATTTGATACTCAACAGTTCTATATTTTGTAATATACAAACCCTACGCCACTGCCCATCAGCTGACTGGAGCTTGCCTGTCAGATTTGGCTGAGTCATCATATAATTCTTACATTTAACCAGTGAACTCTAACGAGTTCACTGCATTTTACAGAGTCTACCAACTTTCATAACAGAATGGCGGTGAGGGCGGGCCTTCGTGAAAAATGCCATAGATGGCGCTATCTACCCTCCCGCGTTTTATTCGAATACTGAACTTCTAAACATCACATCACATAGTATATTTTACAAGAGATGATGTATCGTTTTTTCAACAACAAAAAAAAACGTATTTCATCGCGAGTAGTAAATACTGCTACTATAGGAATTAAAAAATACGTTTTCATTGCATGAAACAAAAATTACAAATTAATTTAAATTCTCACACTTCTTGGCATACTAATTGTGTTGGGTGTAACCACTGCCTCCTACACTTACAAGCCATGCTGTTAGACTTGGCAACATTGCATCTCTGGTAGTTGGTGGTCCTAAATTACAATACTCCCATTTGAAATAATTTTGCTTTAAAGATCACAGTTTTACCCTTTATTAAATTTTACTCTGTAATGAACTAAAGATAAGGCTGCCAACCGTCCCGGATTGTGCGGGACGGTACCGCAATAGCAGTACTAGTCCCGCATTCAAATACCGCATTGAAAACGTCCCGCAAAACGTTAAATGCGTCCCGCTAGCCCCGCATTTCTTAGTCTCGA
The DNA here is from genome assembly GCA_940337035.1 of Agriotes lineatus. NCBI lineage: Eukaryota > Metazoa > Arthropoda > Insecta > Coleoptera > Elateridae > Agriotes > Agriotes lineatus. The sequence continues at coordinate 180,170 of CALNHX010000814.1, forward strand.
ATGCTTACGAAACCTCGGCTCTCTCTATTATAAGGTAACATTTTAACGATGAATATGGATAATATGCTACTTTATTCACTAGTGAATAAAATAGTCCATAATCCATAGCAACTAAACAAAATAAATACGTGCTACCTTGGTAACTAGTACAAAAACATGTAACATATTTATTTGAAATGATTTATCCAATTTAAAAATTTTATATAGGTAATGAAATTTAGGTATTGCAAAAAAATTGATATGCCACACGTGAATAAAGAGATTTTATCCATTCGGGGAAATTATCTCACTTGGCTTTGCCTCGTGAGCTAAAATTTTCCCTTCCTTGTTATTGTTGTGCCATACATAACTATTACTATATATCTGTATATATTGTGTTTTACCCCCCCCCCCTCCCCCGATCAAAGTAATCATGTCCCTCATTGAGGCCTTCAATAGTTGGCAGCCTTAACTAAAGATAGCTTCTGTAATGGTGACATTTATTTACATAGTCAAGTAATACAAACATGTAACAGTATATTTATAAAAATAAAACAACCTAACCTATGTAATATATGTATAAAAAACATTTCTGTAATTATTGTAAAGTTTGTAGCTTTCTATACACCACTGCTGATTGAGAGTACAACATACAGGGTGCCCGGATTTCGTAGGGACAACATGGGTAACTTTTGTATTTGAAGAGATAGAGAGATGGTTAAATTAGCAAAAAGGTGCAAGTTTGAGAGCTCATTAAGAATACATCTTCAAATTTTACTTGTCATGGCCCACTTGTCTAAAATTTAAAAAAAACGAAATCTTCTATTTTTTTTATATGCCGTAACTTTTTTGTTACTTAAGATATTGAGATGCGATTTGAACTAATTTGCATGGTAATTTAAATACATTTATTGGCACTTAATAAAATCAATTTTATTTGTGCAAATTTTTAGTAATCTAACCTAACCTCAAAATTTTAAATTGGTACCGTACAATTTTTTGGCCCTTTTAAGAGAGGATTTTTTTCTGAATGCAATGATGTATTACATGATGTGGAAACTTCTTCAAAATTTTGAAAAACTGAGCTTATTCTTTTTACAGGCAGAAATCATTAGTGCCATGATCACAATAACTTTGTTTTTTGTTTATCACGTTATCTGTGAAATTATGTTTCGAAACAAAAAGCAGGCTTATCATCATACGTGCTTGTCAGTGTGAGTGTTATTACTTCAACTTATAATAGAAAATTTTGAAAATATGATGTATTTTGTGCTTATATCAAGTGCTACAAGAACGTAGAACTTACACGTCAAACATACGGAACACACTGACACTACTGGAAGGCACGTATGATAATAAGCCTGCTTTTTGTTTCGAAACATAATTTTACAGATAACGTGATAAACAAAAAACAAAGTTATTGTGATCATGGCACTAGTGATTTCTGCCTGTAAAAAGAATAAGCTCAATTTTTCAAAATTTTGAAGAAGTTTCCATATCATGTAATACATCATTGCATACAGAAAAAAATCCTCTCTTAGAAGGGCTAAAAAATTGCACGGTACCAATTTAAAATTTTGAGGTTAGGTTAGATTACTAAAAATTTGCACAAATAAAATTGGTTTTATTAAGTGCTAATAAAAGTATTTAAATTACCATGCAAATTAGTTCAAATCGCATCTCAATATCTTAAGTAACAAAAAAGTTACGGCATATAAAAGGAATTAAGAGATTTTGTTTTTTTTTAATTTTAGACAAGTGGGCCATGACCAGTAAAATTTGAAGATGGATTATTAATGAGCTCTCAAACCTGCACCTTTTTGCTAATTTAACCATCTCTCTATCTCTTCAAATACAAAAGTTACCCATGTTGTCCCTACGAAATTCGGGCACCCTGTATATGCAAAAATATGGTGCTACAGCTGTAAATAATCTTATTTGAACATAAACTTATCTTCTTGGTAACATCTGAATTTGTGTGACGCAAATTGTTCCATAAACTTAAAAAAACTGCTGGTGTCACCGCTTAAAAACACTTTCACTGTTTGTGCATGTCTTTCCAATATTTGTCTTTTTCTACATTCAGGATTTGTCCTTTCTTGAGGCGCTCTCGACGACAATATGTTGGTAAATTTGGAAATACGCTTGGGACAGCTTTGTCAGCTAATTGAGGGTAATGCATCAACAGTTCTCAATTTCCTCACTCTCATTTCTTACGTTTTCAAATGTATTTTCCATTAAAATGTATTTCACACACGACAGAACTTTTTGTTAGGGTCCAACGTTCTCGTGCTGTTGCACGAAGCCATGCTTTCTTTCGGATCTCGTTCATTTGAAAAGAAAATGTTGTTAGCGTTTGCATACGATGTTCTTTTAAGGTACTGTTGTGGTTGGTACACAGCTTCTTCGTGGCATTCTAAATATAAAATTAAAAGTAACAAGAAATGCCCTAAAAATGAGGTTAGGTTGTTACTTACCTCAGTGAAATACTTAATAAACCCCATGAATTCTAGCAGCAATTTTACTTGCACTTATCACGAACAGTACAGTAATATAAATAAATGTATTTCGTCAAACTTAGAGTAGTCCAACATATTAATATTTAATCACACCCCACATTTCAACAGACATTTTTATAAATAGACAGTACAAAAATTGGTCTACTATCAGCGTTGCCAAATCTCCAACAGCATGGCTTGTAAGTGTAGGAGGCAGTGGTGTAACTCAACGTGTAAACCACGCCAGAGGCGAAACTCTTTTGAAAAGTTAAATTACCGCGCTCTTTTGCTTTTCCTCCCCATGAAGCCCCTTACGAAAGTGGGTGAAACGTTGAGTTCTTTGACCTCAATAATTACACGGTCCAATCCCCGAAGTCGTTTGTTACTCAATGACAATGATCGTGAAAGGCTCCGAAATCATACTGGGCCCTTGGTAGTAATATTTTAGGCGTTTGCAGTTTTTGCGAGTTGTATTAAGAATATCTGTAATTCGCACCTCATGTGCGGTGCCTTTCTATCGCTTAGAACCGCTCCCGTTAGATGCTGTTACAGTGACTATTCCGAGATTTTAGCTATCGTGTTACGCACATTTGTCATGCGGGAAGTCATCCATTTTGACGCTTATGTTTGCGTTATTCTCGTTTCGAAGAAGAAATTTGTTGCCCAGCCACCGAAGCTGTTACAGCACCCATGCACAGACCGCGGCCAGCGGGCCGCATGCGGCCCGCGTACACTTTATCGGCGGCCCCCGTCCTTGACATTATTTGAAAAATAATTTTTCAATTAAGTGCATTAGGTAGGTAAAAAACTTCTCGCTGAGCTCACACATACCGCCCGCCTCGCCGCCGCGACGCCTCCTGAATTCAATTGATGAAATTGCCATATTTATGAATGACAAAAATAATAATTACGAAATGCTCATTAGTTAAGTGATTTGTCATTCATGGTTGATATTATGAATCATTTAAATGTGTTAAATACAAGGCATCAAGGTAAAAATTAACTGGTTTCCCAATAATATAGCTCTGTGATAGCATTCCACTACAAATTAAAGTTGTTTCAACAACAATTAGAAACAGGGAACTACGTAAATTTTTCCACATACAAAGCATTGTCGAAAAAATTGAAAATAGCATTCAAACCAATATATGTGACCAAAATTGTGGACTTGAAACCATTTTTCGCGCCGCTTAATTGTTTTCTCCATTTACCCAATTATTTCTGGTTTAACCTGTATATTTAATACAAGCAGTAATCAGTTGGCATTTTGAATTGTTAATTTCCCAGCTTCGTCCATTTGTATACCTGCCTGAATCCCAGCTCACTATCGGCCGAGTGCAGCGCTTTTGTTATCTTCTCTTTCCCAGCGTCTTGAAATTTGGCCTAAGCGCATTCTTCTTTTGGCAACTCGGCCTAGCGGCTCGCTGAACGAAAAATCGTTGCTTAATTAAGCTTTATATTTTGATAGCTGAGAATAAATCAGGTAAGATGGACTTTCAAGTTATATAATTCCCATATGAATTAGTCGCTTTTAGCTTTTATACTTAGCCTTTGGAACAAGCGTTATTTTTCTCGACGATTACCCTACGAGGGAATATCTCGCCATTATTCACCTGTGCTCCTGCGGTGGGTAAACGGATTCAAGCTGTTCTCCACATTCCAATTCCGGTAGCTTAATTGACGGCACCACGTGTAGCTAGCCGTCGACATCTGAATTCCCGTGAATGGCAGATCGCAGGTCACGCCGCATTTCCATTATTCACCAAGCGTCAGAGGTTAGTGTGGTAAACTTTATTTCTTTGAGACGCTAATTCGTGAAAAGTTACACGCGCTATTAATATGTTAATATTTCCTTAAAATTCTTAATAACTATCATAACATTTGTTACGTGTAATTTTACATTTAGATACAGTTAAGGATTGTTTGGATAATTTCTTAGCTTAAATGCATTCATATAGTTAGATTCACCTGCATACGTTAGGTGTAGCTTTGGTTGCATTCTCATTTTTGCAATTTTGTGGGACTTTTGGAAAATCCTTGATTTTTAGGGAATTTTGAGTAACAGTTTTGAAAATTGTTTTGATAGTACGATTTCCGGCGACCATTTTTTAAGTTTTCCTTTTTGGAGCTGCATGTGATCTTTGGAAATTTTCACTTAAGTGGATTACGTAGTTTCCATTTTTCTTTGAGGAATCTGCCATCCAGAAATAGGAAATGGGTGTTATATTGCTAAAATGAATCCGATTGTATTGGGATAAATATATATTTCTGCAATTTACTTACTCGAGGCCACATTACAACTCTGGTATGTTAATTTATGGTTGCCGTTGAACATTTTTCGATAACGTCTCGTATTTAGGCCTCCTCGTCCTAGTTTGCTGTATCGTGCTCCGATTTTTCGGGATCTATTATGCCTGTGGCATTGATGTTATTTGGCTAAGGCACCTGGAGCAACGATTCCATTCCAGTCCGAGCCCCTCAGCATATGTGGTAGTTCGCATGCAAGGCTTCTCCCCATGGTGACTGCACTCGACTACGCTTCTCACCCGCAAAGTTAGATGAAGCCCTGACTCTTTGGAGGTTATTCAAGCTGGTGGACATCTTAATAGCTATCCCCCATAGCTGTTGATGTAGCGGCCCTTCTGTGCACAATCCAGGTATCTACAACACCTAGTGTTATCTACCTTTTGGTGTTTATTGAACTGAAAATATCGTTCGTCATGGCACTATGATCTTTACTTTATGTATTGTACTTACCTAGGTATATGCTAGCGAAATTCATGCCGTTTTACATGCGGAATATTGTATAACTTCGTTGTACATCACGTGCAATTACTTTTGTGGAATAGAATAATGTCATTCTATGCATTTAATATCTTTACGTTGGGAGTACTGCTTTAGTCGCGTTCAAGTTTCAAGTACTTGTCAATGTTCGAAAATTTAAACTATGGCGAGGTCTCCGGGAGCATCAATTTGACATTTAACATAATATGAGCACCGTAAATACACCATGTTATGTGTATTAGCACTCCCCTAGGCGAAATGGTACCAATTCGAAGAGGTTCGCGACTAGATAGATTATTTACTTAATTAATCAAGCGATTTAGAACTTGCTATTCTCCCGCATTCCGGTATCGCTGTTTTTAATTATATTTAAGTCACTATCGTAGTTGATACACGGGTACTCGAACGAATTGCGATTATCGTAGTTACATTTTCGACTTTATTAATATAAAATCTTGTACATTACATACCACTAAGATTACATTTACAAACTATTCCATTTACATACTATTATCACAGAATTGTGTTGCCTTTTTCAAGTATGACACAGAATTTTGAATGTGTACAAACTGTAAATAAATAACTAGGTTATTTCGAGTCTTGGTGTTTTCTGTCTTTTATTATTTTTTTTGTGAAACAGCTAGTGGTTTAGGAATTTACACGGCCACCTGTAGGTTTTCTGGTTTGGACCGTCTCAAACCAGTGGCGCTTCCGGACAACCCACCCCATCCTGCTCAGGACCTAGCTTGGCAAACGTTTGCTACACGACTAGACGATTCCTGTACCACCCTGCTGTGAAGTATTTATGATTTTTTTTACGTGCGAATAAATTCCCGTGTGTAGCAAATGTAATACATTACATGTTCAAATTTATTGTAAAAGGCGCACTCACGCTTTGGTTATCGGTGACCTGGGATTAAGGTTTTTTTACCAACAGCGATGTGCACATCTCTCGATTAATCCGACGAGTTTAAATGTTTTAAAAAACCCACAAAGGGGTTCTTAAAATTATGCGTGTGTAAACCTTCCATGAAACTTTGAGTAATCTAGATAATTTTATAAACTATCTACTTATACCGTTTTGAGGTCCAACCAACCTTTTTATGTGTAATAAATTCCAGTCAACCGTTGTTGGTTTATTTCTTACGGAATCACTCTGGTTCCTGGCCCCCTATTGCGTTTTGTAGCTGTTTGCAAATTGCACCGCTGAGCTCCAAATCCACGACCTAAAAGGCGCCGAATAGAGCTAGTTCGGCCCACGCGGTAAGTGTAGTTAGCTCAAAATACCAGTCGATCTGCGTTCTGGCGGTTTCAGATTTTTTTACCTTAGCTAAATCGCAGGTTGGTATTTTTTGTGACAGACTTGATAACATCTCTTGAGGAACGATTTGCGGAATTTAAAAATGTCAAACCGCTCCTTGATCTTTTTAGCAATCCTTTTTCGGCTTTACTCGAAAATGCACCAGAAGCCGCTCAACTTGAATTAATTGATATCCAAAACGACGACACTTTTCGAAACAAATTTAATGAAGGTGGTTTATTGGGTTTTTATCGTTGCCTCAGTGCAGATATGTTTCCCATATTGATTGATAACGCACTCAAATGTACTAGTTTATTCGGGTCAACGTATATATGCGAGCAAACATTTTCAATAATGAATACTAATAAATGTAAGAACTGAAATCGTCTCAACAAGGAAAATCTGGAATCCATTTTGCGCTTAGCCACGACTAAAGTGACCTCCAACATACCAAAAATAGTGTCTTTTACACAGTGTCATGTATCTAACTAAGAATAAAATTTATTCTTAGTTAGATACATGACTGTAATATACATGACAATGATACATGTTTGTAATCTAAAATTTTCAATTTTTTATGACTATTGTATTGGCAACTGATACATTTTGTAGTATTGTTATGACAATGATACACATGAGGTTGAGTGGATTCAAATTTTAAAAGAAGCCGAAAATAAGTAATTATTCGTAGACCATAACATTATTTCATTGGCCCTCCGTTAGTTGGCAGAAGGTCATGCGGCCCTCAAGTAGAAAAAGTCTGTGCATCCATGTGTTACAGTATCAAACTCATTTAACGACACTCACGGGAGAGTGTGTGTCATATACCTACCGCGGCTCAAATACGCTCAGGGAGAGGGCGTGGCTCTAAAACCGAGACACCACAGGGCAAGTGCGTCGATATGTATAGGGTGCTGCAAAATACAAAAAAGGGCGCCACAAGGTCCAATCAGGGAAGCCCACGCTTAACCGAACCTTGAAGGTCAAACGAGGCAAAAATACTCAAATACTAACTCTGGAAACAGCAGCGTAGCGACAAGCTCGCCAACCTACCTGCAATTGTTATTCACCACGTTCGGGCCTCACCTTACATCGATCTTGACACAGTGACTAAGTCACCCTGTAAACAAACATGCACAAGACAAGGGAAAATCATAAGTCGTTAACAGTTAATGCATCTATTAGGCCACCTCACATGGCCGAAATCTTGACAGTTGTGCCGACGTGGTCGGCATGTACTGCACTATAAAAAATACTAAGGGGTAAATGCAAAAAGGAAAGAAACCCAGCTGGGAAGCACCCTATCTAAAAGCTACAACGCACAACTAAGGCGAGCAATAAGTCAAATTTAATTGTATTTCAATGTTGGCTTACGATTAAACAAGTGTAATGCACAAGCGTTAAACTTGTACGTGAGTGTATCAGGCCTTGATTGAGCACCGGGCAACGAATATATGGGTTTTAATTACAAAGACATACTGGCTTGCGGTAAAACAGTTTATAACACAAATGTTACCTTCATTGATAGATTAGCCTTGAGGCGTGTCGCAGCTCGCTGCGTGGAGGCGTCGATTGTCGCTATGCTGTTGATAACGTGGCATAGGTGAAATGCAGTGACATCCAAATAATTCCCTGCATTAGGCGTGGGTGAAATGTGTCATGCCCCTTTGGCAAACACGAACATCAGCGTGGCCGTTAATTAGCTCACTCGGGAAGTGAATCCCGCCCAACAAATGACGAAAAAATCAGGCCAAACGAGCCTCCGTAATTACTGAGTGGATCAAACAAAACCAGCGAAGCAAACATCACCAGCACTACTCCCGAAAAACACAACAGCCCACACTCACAGCTCTTCAATTACCGTCTGCCCACAAAGAAGCTGCAACAGCCTGGGAACCGGACACGTGCCCGGAGGCGACGGCGCCGGAGAAGCCTAGACGCTCACAGAAACGGCCTTCTGAACACCTGCTCGAGACTGACTAATTGTAAAAACCAACGCTAAAACCGGAGCGTCGTGCTTAAACTTGCTGTCTCGCGCGAACCAGGTGTAACCAATAGGAACGCCCGATGACGAACAAGCCGTCTCGGTGCTATAGAGATCGACAGATGCGTTTATAAAATTCGAGAAAGGTATCACTCGCTGCCATAGATTATGTTTCTGGAAAATATTACAAACGAACGCTGTTACCAGGGAAGGGGACAGCCAGCTGCAAAATGCGACTGCATAGAGGTTCGCGCGAAAGCTAGACTGCCAAATGAAACCAAAAGCCACGCCCAGGTTAGGATTTTTGTTTGATGCGAAAAGCCGCCGTATTAAAAGATAAAATATTACCGAAACAAGCCCGATATACAGGCAAACTCGCCAATTTTGTACCAAAACTGCTCCAAATGGTTATGTAACTATAGGAATTATGGAAAAATAAAAAATGGCCTGACAAAGCAAGCAGACGTGTGTTAAACGTCCACCCCGAGGAATGGAAAATTCGTCTTCCGCCATGCTACCTTAGTATTATCGAGAAGTTTTCGCACAGTTTATCGTTTTCCCGTTTTGTTAAGTTTTGGCTATAACCGGAAAGAATTATTTTCGAATTAAACCACTACTTGCTGCCTAATTAAAGTAATTTCCAGTTTAGTTTCGACGATTCTTTGTAAAATAAAGCATTCTTCAAGTAATCCAATTCCCATTTCCTTTCTTAGGATTGTTGTGTAAGCAGATTTGCTTCCAGAACTCGAACGAGTTAAGACGTCCAGCAGCGAATGCCTCAGCGGCGTGTTGGTAGACGGTGGACATTAAGGTTTTGAAATGAATCTCAAAACTACAATCTCGGTCACATACCAAATATTTAAAAGAGGCGCAAGGGGCGCCAAAATGGCAATAAAAAATTTCTCTCGTACTAATCATATAAATACAGAAGAACGATCTAAACGTGTGTGTCCGTCACGACAATTGTAGACGCGATGTCCCCCATTTGCGTTTACATGCATTTCACCGTCGGCGTCGCCTCGATTTTACGACCGGGGCGGAGCCCCGAGGGCCCCCTTGGAGAGAGGCGGAGCTCCGAGGGCCCCTTGGAAAGGAGCGGAGCCCCGAGGGCACCTTGGAGAGCGGAGGAGCCCCGTGAGCGCCCTTGGAGAGGGGCGGATACCCGACGGCCCCCTCGGAGAATGGCGGAGCCCCGAGGGCTTCCTTCTTTGGTCAGGTGGATGGCAGGGGGAGGCAGGGGAGGGATGTGTAACAGAACGGAATGGCCCAACGTAATAGGCCTTAAAAAATGGTGGTAAATTGAATAGGATAGACCGCGCAATAGCGCGCGCAGCCCCGTTTATAAAAAATAAATAGGCAAGTAGCCAATTTTGCAAATAAATTAATTTGTGATATTAACAAAGTAAATCCAAATAATGCTAATTATAATAGTGCGAATTGCGCCCAATTTGGTCAATACATTACATTCCCTTGTACAATTTGCAAAGGAAATGTTATGTCTACCAGATTTATTTTATAGTTCTCACCTATATCAATCAAAACATTAGAATTATTAGCTTGTTAGCCCACCGCATAGGTGGCCTTATTCTAATTATAAAAATGTTTCCATTTCTAAAACAATGTAATACAGCAGTGCCGACAAACTAACTTACATTTTTAACACTGCTTTGGGCTCATCGCTGATACAGTAATCCATTGCAACAATCAGCAGAATACCACAGACTGATTTTGAGAGTTTACTTGTTCCACTACTATGGTATAAAACACTTCCGTGACTACATGATGGTAGCTTTTATTTAAAAAAAAAAGAATTATCGAAATAGACCTGATGCAAGACTTACTACGTGCCGACAAAAAAAGCTTTCGCGTTATAAATATATTGATTATTACAAAACAGTGTGACAGCATAATATGTAATTATTTGTTTATATTGTATTATTTTAACATATTGATATGTCTTTAATATCTTTTGAGCGCACCACATAGGCGGTGTTATCGTAATTAAAATAATTTTTGCATTTTTAAAATAAAAGTTACAAAAGAAAATGTTTTCAACATCTTTAGTACGGAAAAAGCGCTTCAAAATCCTCTACAAAATAGGTGAAAATGCCTTAACGCTGCTAATAATACAGAAACACTTAGTAAAGTGAACTACATGAATTTGGAAATTAAAAAAATACATTGCAGCCAGTGGGATTTGAACCGGTGTTCAATGATAAATGCATATGCTTATCGTTGCGCTATAAATGACGCAATGGCGTTCTGATTTTGGGTGCACCATATGTTTATATACATATAGGGATTTGTAAAATGTTCTGCTGACTACATAATATGTACTTTTTTTTACATTAGAATTGTTTTCTAATCTTATTTTCAGCTCTTCTTTTATTTGTGTTGTATTTTCCTTTTTTAACATTTAGTTTATTTTTAAAATGTTTGAATAAAAATGTTGGATTTATTTTTGAATACCTACCTGTTTGTTTGAATACATTACATTATATATCCGGAGACAAATGTAGAAGTCATACAGTATCATTAGTATTTTTTGTCACATATATCGTTTTTGTACTGAGGGGCCCAAAAATATAGGTTTGCCTACAATAAAAGTTTGCCCAGTTACTGCCCTGCTCATTAACTTTACTTGTAGCAGTACATAGCTTAACTACTACAAGGATACCGCTAGGTATTATTAAAACCTGATAGATAGGCAACTTAAAGTGCAGAATCAGTATAAGGGGTTGCCTACCCCTTTATTAAATCAAGAGTAAATATTTTAGAAGGCTCGTGGTTATATTATTAAAACAATAAATAACAAAAACTATTACTTCCTGTTTGGTTGAGAAAGCAGAAAGAAGCTTCTCTGAGTCGACGAGAAGCGATACTACTTATAAATCCTAGCTTAAAAAGGATACAAAGAATATAGTAAGGCTTTAATCAATAAATTCAACATTATATTAAGATATAATAATTTTTCAGGCAGATACGATAAATCCAATGAACATTTTCTTTCTGAAAAGGGCAGTTATTATTTAACTGGTAGCAAAGAGCATATAATGAGAAGAGACTCAGCGCTGTGCAGTATTAGCGTATAGCTTAAAATCTCCCGCCCGCTAGGCTCCCAGGTCTTATCCCTCTGGCAGGAGGGATCCCAGTTAAACAGCTCAGAGCAGAACCATAATTCTAGAATTCGTTGGTTTAAACTAAAGTGCGGTGTTGCCAAGGTTAACACAACCTTCGAACGAAAGTAACTTGGGTTACAAAACGCAGACAAAATTTCCCATTGTCTCTTAGCCAAAACAGAGTCGGGCGGTCACCCACATAAAGTGTCAGATTTCACAGGCCTCACAAAATCAGCTATATTAGTTTTGTCAGCATTATAGCAAAGAGCATTGAGTGCTCTTTGATTATAGTATATCGGGTGATCAAGTAAATATCAGCTCTAGTTTACTGTACTTTCGTAATTGCGTGCATAATTTCGAAAAAGGTTTTTAATTGTGAGAAATTAAAAAACACCGTAAAATCAATAAAACATTTATTATTTCAATCGCTCCCTGAGCCGACCTCGACCTCCTCCGTTTGTTTACAGCTTCTTAAAATCTAACACATTTCACAAGTGTCTCTTAAAACAGGAAACGGACCATTGGCAAATCTGGGATAGATTTAACCCGTCCGACAACAAAAGACATCCAACCCAACGGCTCTTAAAGCTAAAAATCGAGGCACTGCTAAATAAATATGACCGCTAGACGATTATTTTAAAGGCGGCACATTCCATGCAAAATGAACGGTGTATTTTGTTTTCTTTGTCAACGATCGTGTATGCCGCGCCGCCACACGTGCAAGACTACAATAGGAAATTCAATTCAAGTTATAAACAAGTTATTCTGTACAATTAAAATTTATTTTTAGTTAATAATATCTCGAATAAAATCTGTGGAACATCGTAAAATGAAGCATTCATTTCACTGTAGCCTGCCTTATTGAGATGACAAAATTGGAAGTTTATTTTTAGAATTATTATAATGTACCTTTTGAATTATATTTTTGTGAATGCTGTTAATCATAATTTTAATAAAAAGAGAAATGACATAATGTAAATGAGTTTCGCAGGTTAAATTTCTAAAATCTTTCATAATTGTTATACATTCTTTTTGTTCTGTTACATAATTTATAATTTTCATAAAATGTGGGAAATTGTTTTATCAAAATACTTATAAAAGCATTAAATTCGTTAGATGGTCGTTTTAAATATTTTATGTGACTAACATTATATAATCTCTAGCGAAAATAAATGCTTCATTTTCTTTATTTATTAGCTGTAACTCGCTAGAACGGGTAGGTCAATATCTATAAATAAATACGAGAACCGAGACAAATTGTACTTCTGGCTAAAATAGGTACTCTGTTTCTTTGCTTTTGGGTTAGCCATAAATACTTCAAACTTTGTAGTTTGTAAAGAAACATGTGATCTTTACAACAAAATGAATTAGGAAATTAGGACAAGTAATTTGATTTTAGTTTAGTTCAGAACAAGCTAGCTGATGGTACAGTACCTTACAGTTTAGTAAGATCTGGATTTAAATCCTGTATTCAACGTATTTACGTATTGAGATTGTGTTTTAAATATTCTTCGGTTTAATAATTGGTGCGACGCAAGTCATAATAATACATTTTCAATGGCTCCTTTAACATGTGCCTATTTTGGTTGTTTGCGAAATCGCAAACAAGACTGCGATTTAAGTTTCTTTCGTTTTCCGAAAGATACCTGCAGACGTGGGAAGTGGTTAACTAATTGTGGAAATCTGAATCTTTATAAACTCTCTTCTGAACAATTACGTGAAAAGCGAATTTGTGCCGTGCATTTTAGTGAACACCATTTTATGAATTCATTAAAAAATAAATTAGTTTTTGATGCAATTCCGTTGCATTACAAAACGAATAAGGTTACCAGTATTCAGGGCTTGACTGAACAATGTGTTCCTGTGTCGCCGGAGAAAATTTTGTTAAAAAAAGAAATTGCTCCGAAAGTGTATACGAACACCACAAACCGAGGGAAATTGCCAATTGAAGAACATCTCTCACCGTCACGCTTCAGGTGAGTGCTATTGTACAATAATTAATGATAGACAGTATTTTCAAGGGTAATACCACACAAAGTGAAATTTTTTTGAGAATTTTTTTCGTTCATATGCAAAATATTGCGTTTAAATTTCTCGAAACCAAAACTGCGCTGCGTTAAAAATTTCGCGATACCGCAGGTCGAGTGGAATTTGAGCAGTTTTTGTTGAGAGAAATTTGCAATAATTTGCATGCTAACGAAAAAATTTCTCTTAAAAAATGTTGCCTTGTGTGGTATTTGGAAAGATTATTCAACAATATTGGTAGACATCGACATATAGAAATGGACCGCTAATGGACGACTGCGCAACTCTTTGCGTTAGAAAGAGAAAGAGAACAGTTTAAGAACTATCTTTCCTTTTCCTGCCGGCCTCCTATTGGCCGACAGAAAATGACGTCACAGCACAGGGCCGTCGCGCCAATTTACTTCGCGTAAGCAGCCTCGAACGCACGTGTCAATATTTACAAACATTATTCTGTTTGTAAATAGTTATATTTTCATAAAAACAGTGGTCACTTTTATTGTACTATGGTTACACAGTGTTTTGTGTGTAAGAAGCAATGCAAAGCTGGGGAGGAAACTATTTATCATAGGTAAACAATATTTCTCTACTCAACCTCTGTTACCTAACCTCTATAGATAATTTTAAAGTTGATTTTTGCTAATTAAAATGTATTTCCAGCCTTCCGGCAAAACCAGATATGAGAACAAAATGGTTAAGTGTGCTTGGAGTAACAAATAACTCATCACAGTTTAAGGTTTGCTCCAATCACTTCAAGTCCAAAGACTATACTCGTGCTGTCGTCTCCGGAAATCTTCGACTACTCAGAGATGCTGTGCCATCATGCAATTTGAACAGCAATAGTAAATTTGCTGGCAATGAACCCAGCAAAATTGATGAAAGACTTGTAAGTAAATGAACACATGCACTGAGAAAAAAAGTATCGATTAAAATATTGATTAAACTGAACTGCAGATAATTAAAAGAAAATGTAGTTCACTAAGCTACATATTTTTAACTACGCATGTACCTAGTTGGCGATACTGTGATTTTTTTTCTCAGTGTGCAATTTCGTGTAATTTTTGGTCGAATGAAGTACGTGTCTTAATACAGAACAATTTACAGGCTCCTGAAGATGTAGAAAACTTTGAAAGCTTGCAACCCCATGTAGAAAATCAAAGCTTGCAACCCCTCATGGATTCTTCAATGAAAAGGTTTGTTTTTCAAGCTTAAATGTAATAATAAGTGTAACAGAAATATACTAATCAGCAACGTTTTTGATTTTTCCCAGGAAATGTCCATTCCCAGTTAACGATGCAAGGGATGAATGTGGTGACAACTTTACTCAGTATAAACGAGTAAAAGATGTTCAGTGGCAGAGTGTCATGAATGATTCAACAAAGTCAACTATATGTTGGGAAGTTGCAATGGACACCATCACAGAACAAGCTGAGGAAATCAAGAAGTTACGTGGTACAATTAAATCCTTGGAGTCCAAGATGAGAAATATCGAAGGCCTGGTGGAAAATTTAACTAAAAAAGATCTAATCGCCAAATCTGCTGCGAATAGCATAAAAGTACGTATAAAATATTCACAAACAAGTACATGCTCTCAAAGGAAAATGTCAACAATTACATTTCTAATTTTTCTTCCAGGCGTCAATGACTCCTTTGGCAACCATACTGCTACAAAGAATGCTGGATGGCAACAAAAGGTTCCAAGAATGTCCAAAAGAGGTTCAACAATTTTCTAGTACGTTACATTTTTTGTCCCCGAAAGCGTACGAATTCGTAAGGTCCAGCTTTATCGAGTGTCTACCCAATGTCAGTACCATTCGTGGTTGGTTTCAAAAAATCGATGGCTCTCCTGGAATTTCGGCTCTGGCAATAAATACCCTTAAGAAAAAGGCGCAGGAAGAAGAGAAAAAAGGCAAAAAAGTATTTTGCGGACTTCAGATGGATGACATGGCAATCAAGCAGGGACTGCACGTAGAAGGAGGAAAAGTTTTTGGGTATGTTGACATGGGCGAGATAGAGGCATCAGAGGACAGCACGGGACAACTCGAAGAAGCTAAAAATGCTGCGGTCGTCATGTGTACTTGCGTCAATGGAAACTGGAAGATACCAGTGGCATATTATTTAATTGCTGGTTTAAATGGCCAACAACGAGCAGATATTGTTACTAAAGTTTTGGATGCTCTGAAGGATACAGGCATTGAAATAGTATCCTTCACGTTTGATGGCGCTGCGAGTAATTTTGCCATGGCAAGGGCCCTCAGAGAGAACATGTCATTATTAGCTCATGTAAATAATTTCTTTTTTAATCCAGAAATGGAGAAACCTATTTTTATCGTGCCAGATGCTTGTCATATGATAAAACTGGTTCGTAACTGTCTAGGGACATGCAAATCTCTCTTTACAGAAGATAATCGCGAGATTAATTGGCATTACTTTGTTCGCTTAGTCGAGTACCAAGAATTAGTTGGTTTGCATGCAGCCAATCGGTTGCGACGAAGACATTTGAATTGGGAGAATGAGAAAATGAAAGTGGCACTTGCCGTTCAATTATTGAGCAAAAGTGTTGCAGATTCTTTTCAATTTCTTCGCGAAAGAATGGGTTTAAAAGAATTTTGCAACTCTGAAGCAACTGAAGAATTTTGTAAAAATTTTAATGAAATTTTTGATATTTTGAATTCTCGAAATAAATTTTGTAAAAACCCCGGAAAACCCCCCATAACAAAAGAAAATATTGATCACATAAAACAAAGAGTGATATTTTTGCAAAACTACATTCGCTCTATTAAAATAGATGTTAATACCCCAGTCATTTTTTCGAGATTAAAAACTGGTTTCTTCGGGTTTTTTATTGCACTCCAAAGTGTCGTTGACATATTCCATAATTATTTTGATCCTAGAGCGGGACTGGAATATCTTTTAACTTACAAATTGTCGCAAGATCATTTAGAACTGTTTTTTTCTTCGGTTAGAAGCAGAGGGGGTAATAACAACAATCCTACTGCTGCAAAATTATTATCATCAATGAAACGCTTGCTCGTTCATGCCCAAGTTGGTGGGTCTAAATATGCCAATTGCCTCGCACAAGACGAAACTCATTTTTACATGCAAATTCAGATAAAGTTGACAAAACAGACGTTTCTGTACTATCAGAAAAAAAGACAACAGACGAACTAGACGAAGACACTCTATTTGCTGGGGCTTTTGAAAATATAGACGAGCGTTACATTGATGATGTACTCGGGTATATTGCTAGGTTCATAGTGAAAACTTTAATGCAAAAATTATCTTGCGGCATTTGCATTGATTTAATACAGTCAACTGAATGTTTTTCTCAGTTACAAGACGTTAACAATCGAGGTGGTTTATCTACTGCTTCCAAAGATGTTATAACTTTATGCAAACTGGCAGAAATGAATTTTAAAACGTTTTATCACGAATTTCAATTAAAATATAAAGGTTCAACAGTAGATGCTCTTGTAGCAAGGACACTTCGGAATGTGTCAACGACACTATTGGCTAATGAAAACCATGCACTGGTACAATCAGTTTTAAATGACCACCGGTTTATGTTAATGAAAATGATTAGTAAACAATATTTTATATCGCGAATTCGTCATTATTGCGTTTGCCAAAGAGAAAGTACAACAAGAATTAGGCATAAATTAACAAAAACCATACTTTTTTGTCACCAGTAAACGCAAATTGTATATACTGTAATAAATGTGATATATTTGTAATGAGTGTATATATTTGTAGTATTTGTAATAAAAGCAATATTTTAAACTATTCTATGTATAAATGTTATTCTTTTACACTCTGTTTTAAGAAATCTTTATTAATGTAGTAAATACATTCAGCAGAAATAATATACAATACAACAAATATTAAATTCTAGAACAAAAAATAAATGCTTATAAAACAACATTGAATTAAATAAAATATACGTATTATTTATACACATAAAGAATAAATAACAACCTACTTCGCAGCCATTTTCTTCCGATGTTCTTGGGTAATGGAGGTATTCGGCTTATGCTTCTCCTTGACAAATTTGAAGATGTGGGCATCGTCAGAGCAGTTTGAAGTTATTCTCCAAAGTAGGTTGAAAATCGGTAACAGAAAGAAATGCATATAAATAATCCTGAATAGTTTTGATAAATAATAATCTCACGTTGATTATTACGTACTAACAACTGTGACATGACTGATATCATCTTCAAAATATAAATGCGGGCAACACACATATAATTTTGCCCGTACCAAGAGTAATTGACATTGTCCTTAGAAAACTGCCCTCGCAACAGTTTTCATTGCAACCAGCACTCAACCCTTGGCGAGTGCAAAATTATCGTTAAGTACCTTATCTCGCCCTTGTTATATTACTAACGAAAATTACTACTGTTGCTTATTTCATTATTTTATACAGGAAACAAATTAGCTGATACGTCAAAACATGTACATACATTTGAAGATGTCAAAGGCTGATCATAACATGAACATAAAACTGTATTAGCTTCTACCACATTTGCAGGAATACCTAACGATTACTTTTAATGCTTCGGAAGTTAAAAAACGTGGTACAGTACACTGACCTGTAGTACCAATTTGTTGCAACCAGGAACGCAGGTACACTTCTTTTTCGTGCTGACCATTAGCACCGTGCAAAGGACATTTATCACTGAAAAAATTTAACTATTTTAGTTAATGCGTAGTACATGAGGCAATAGGTATTACAAAATTAACTATGGATGATTATTTCGCTATGTCGCTGTAAACAAACTAAAAATATGAATTCACGAACTGAATCAACGTAATAGACATTAGAATTAACAAGTATTTAAACAAAATATAGGCAATACTTACTGTTAATTAGCAAAACGATGCACTTAACCTCAACAAGCGGCGTTGGGAAACGCAAGGTTCTGTGACGTCAAAGGTCAAAATCGATATTCTTGTCTGCGACTGCGTGTATTAGAGATCGTAAATTTCCTTGCCGCGAGCCGATGGGGTGCCTACCAAACTTTTCTTGTTGCTCCTTCTTAAAAGGTCTCACTTTCACGCCTGTGCTACTGAGCGCCAACAAGGACAGAGCGTTCTCAAGTCATATGCGTTCTCTTTCTATCCTGTTTGGCTCGCGCAGCTCTGACTAGCGGTCCATTTCTATATGTCGATGTTGGTAGATGACTTTTACCGTGTTCGACAGCACACATTTTTAACGATTTCCACTATTAATTCAATACTGGAGCTTCCAACATAATTATTATTATGAGTTTTTAGAACGAATATGATTTGCAAACTTCATTTTGACGTTTTGGTGAAATGTCCGTCAAAGGCTACTCACTAAATTGAAATTATTAATACAAATTGGGCTCGCGTGAAAACACTGCGACATTAGGGGCCGGTTGCAGAAAGCAATGTTAAGTCTGGTGTTAGCTAACGTCGCGTCAAAGTGAACAAAATCGCATCAAATTTTGTTTACTAATGTATTAGTTACCATAAGCATTTGAGATTTGATTCGTTTTTGTTCACTTTGACGTCGCGTTAGCTAACACCAGACTTAACATTGCTTTCTGCAACCGGCCCTAGGTGTTTTCAAAGATAGTCAATTTTGATTGGCCGTTTCTGACAAATTGAACAATTTTCATTGGTTCGTTCATTATAGTGTTGAATAATCAAGGGTAATACCACAAAAGGTGAAAATTTTTTGAGAATTTTTTCGTTCACATGCAAATTATTGCGTTTAAATTTCTCGAAACCAAAACTGCGTTAAAAATTCCGCGAGACCGCAGGTCGAGTGGAATTTGAGCAGTTTTTGTTGAGAGAAATTTGCAATAATTTACATGTTGACGAAAAAAAATTCTCTTAAAAAATTTTGCCTTGAGTGGTATTTGGAAAGATTATTCAACAATATGAGTAGATTACTTTTACCTTGTTCGACAGCACACATTTTTCACTATTAATTCAATACTGGAGCTTCCTACACCATTATTATGAGTTTTTAGAACGACGCTGATGTGCAAACTTCACTTTGACATTTTGGAGAAATGTCAGTCAAAGGCTACTCACTAAATTGAAATCATTGAAACCAATCGGGCTCGCGTGAAAACACTGTGACATTAGGTGTTTTCAAAGACAGTCAATTTTGATTGGTCGTTTCTGACAAATTGAACAATTTTCATTGGTTCGTTAATTATAGTGTTGAATAATCTATATAAGTGATCTTTGAGTAAGTCTAATAGTTTTAGAAATATATTCCAACCTCACATAGTGGGTGGACCTTGTACAGGGTCCGGCAGGATGACCGACCCTATTTAAATTGTTAAAACTGTTTCAAATTTTAAAATACTTATTCATTTTCACACTAATACAGATTTACCTAATCCCTAATTTGATTAAATTCATCAAGTTGGGCAACTTGATTAAATTCATCAAGTTAGGTCTATCAAACAGAACTCTTCGCCGTATTTTAAAGGATTTAAAATGCCATCCTTACAAAGTTCAAGAAGTCGTGCACCAATTACTACCATGAGATTTAGAAGTTTGGGTTACGTTTTGTGAACAATTCCATCAATTACTGAATAATAACAAAATTAATTTGGAGCAAGTGCTAATATTTTTAATAAATAAATTATATTGTAAATAAAATTGGCAAGTTTTTACTTTACATTTTTGAAAAAAAATTAAAATATTTTTAAATTTGAAACAGTTATTAACAATTTAAATAGGGTTGGTCATTCTGCCGGACCCTGTATATTCTATAATCAAAATTATCTGTTAAACAATTACAGGCAATGACGGATATGTCCACGCCTACTAAAAGACGAGTTCCAAGGTATCCATCGTCTCCCATATACAAAAAACGCATAAATAAATTAAGGAAAACCATTGCCTTAAAAAATTCTCTAATTCACCGCATGCAAAAAAAAATACTGAAAAATCCTTTCGATATGAATATTTTGAGTGTGCAGCCGAAAAATGTAAGAGTATTTATTAATATGCAGCTTTTCCACAAAAGAGGCCACCCTTGGACAAAAGAAGAGAAGGAACTGGCTTTGAGTATGTATTACAAGTCCCCCGCGCTGTATCTTTTTATGCGGGTAAATTTAAAATTTTCATTGCCTTCCAAATCCACGATAGAATCTTGGTTAAGAATAAATCAATTATCTACGGGGACTGAAACCGAGCTTCTTCAGAAGCTAGCGAATAAAGTCCGATGTATGACAACCGACGAAAAGCAGTGTGTTTTGCTCTTCGACGAAATTAATATAAAGAAGGGTGTTGACTACAACTTTCGCCACGATAACATTGAGGGATTTCAAGATTTAGGTCACCTCGGACGGGAAGATAAAGTTGCAACTCAGGCATTAGTTTTTATGGTCAGGGGACTTATTAAAAATTGGAAACTTCCCATAAGTTACTATTTATCTGCAACAAGCGTTAAACACGAGGCTCTGCGTGATTTAATAGTAAAAAATATTGAGGCATTGCAAAAGATAGGTCTTCATGTACGAGTTACAACTTGTGATCAAGCAGCTAGTAACAGAGCTGCATTTGCGGATTTGGGAGTAACGGAAGATAGACCATATTTTTCTATTCATGACATAAAAATTTTTGCCATGTATGATGTTCCACACTTAATAAAAAGCGTAAGAAATAATTTAATTGCTAACGATTTTTTTGTTGAGGATAAAATGATCTCGTGGAATGACGTAGACAAAACTTACCAAATTGACAAATCTTCCACTACAGCTAGAGCCGCAATAAAAATTTCAGACATTCATATTAATCCCAACAGTTTTCAAAAAATGAGGGTGAAATACGCTACGCAAATTTTTTCCAATTCAATGAGTGCAGCAATGAAAACGTGCATTAAAACTGGCCAGTTGCAAAGTTCTAGTGCTATTAACACAGCCGAGTTTCTGTTAAAAATGAACAATCTGTTTGACACTTTAAATAGTAGAATTTTAAATGACCCCAACCCTTATCGATGTGCCCTGTCTATTAGAAGAGAAAATTTGGAACTTTTTTTAACTCAGTCAAAGAACTGGATACAGAGTTGGAGGTCATATACAAAGAATCACAAACAAAGGGAGGGTATTTACTGTTTTAAGGGTTTTTTGTTGACTATTGAAGCTGTTTTAGAACTGTGGCGAGATCTGAAGAGTGAAGGTTATGAGTTTCTATTGACGAGTAGATTATAGGTAGGTAAATACGCTCTATATCCTCGTAAATATATTTATATTTTACACAGTCTTGCCATAACTAGTGTTACAATACTGTAGTGGTTTACCTACATGTAACCTGGTTACACATTGCTAGGTTGCAAAATGCTATATCAGCAAAGATATGACAAATTGTACAATGTGTTCTTGCCTAACAGTACGCAAACAAAGAGTCTTTAGCTTACATATCTGGACCCTTTAAAAGTAATCAAAAGGACCGATAAGTACTTTGTTTTGCAGGGTGTTAAGGGTACTGTAAGCTAAGATCGCATTAAGCCTGCTTACAGTATTAAGTAATGCAATACTGCTGCTTTGCAAAGTACTTTTTAGTTCGTTGTAGGTATTACATGTTTTAAGTTTCCGCTGCTCGCTCTGTTTTCTGATTTCAGAATTCTGCGAGACACATTCGCTTGCAGACAACAACCAAAGCAACAGCTGCAAGATCGCACTTCAAAAAATCTTTGCCGCTACCTGTGTTGTGTGATTTATATTGTTATATTTTAGTGTTGTTATTATTTTTGTTAAAAAGATAGAAGTTTTTTGCAGCTAGAGATAACTATTTACTAAATTTATAGTTCTCCATAGTTTTTTCTTCTCTAAAACATAACCCCACGTAACTAAATCAAATATCTTGGGGGGTTTACCTACATGTAATCTGGTTACACATTGCTAGGTTGCAAACAACAAAATAAATAAAGATTGTTATTTGATATTTGAAACATAAAACCTGTTTTATTTCTTCGAATACAATTCATATACAGTGTGTCCCCGGGTAGGTGAAACGACTCTTGTAAATGTAAAAAATTCTGGATTTCATTTTTCACGTCTTGAGGTTCAGCCCTCCTTGGTTAAAGACGAATTTTCAACATATTTTTCTGTAGATTAGTGTGCCTTTTATGTAGCAAATACGACAGAAAGTTATTAAGAAAAGTTGTTTAGAATCAACATCCAAATCCAAATTTACAGGATTTTTGTAACAGTAATTCATTAACAGTGGTAGATTATAGTTTCTTGAAGCCATTTAAATATATATTAATTAGAATTAAAAAATATTTCTCCTAAAAAGCGCATTGCATAAAAAACGTAAAAATTATGCGAGATTTTTATCTGAGATTTTTTAGAGTGTGTTATTTTTAGCTAACTGAACAATCTCAAAGCCAGAAAACACCTATTTTTTAACTTTAGCTAAAGAGTAAATTTTAAATTTTTTAAATATTTTCAAAATTTCACGTACAAAGGTGTAATATTAAAATTCATTTTTTATGTGAACACTTTAAAGATTTATAATTGGGAAATGAATGGAAGAGTAGGAAGAGATAACATGGGAATCGAAAGATATATGGGGAAACATGGTGAGATAACGAAAAACGACAATGGAAATAGACTACTAGAACTATGTATAGGTAATGACTTCGTTATAACGAACACAAAGTTCACGCACAAAGATATACACAAATACACTAGAGAAGTCCAATCCAGAAATGAAAGATCGATCATAGACTACTTTATAATAAATACGGAGAACTGGAAAAAGGTGAAAGACGTAAAAGTAAAAAGACACGCAGAAATAGGCAGCGACCACTACCTGCTGAAAATGAAACTTAAAATGAACATAACAAATAAAAAAGTAGAAAAAAGACAAAAAGTAACAAAAGAAAAAATCAAATGCTACAGACTAAAAGAAGAAGACATCAGGAAAGTGTACCAAGAAAGGGTGGAAGAAAAATTCAAACAAGGACAAACTACCACGGGCATAGAAAACAAATGGAAAGTATTCAAAGAAAACATACTAGAGGCAGCAAAACATAGTTGCGGTGTAACCAAAAATACTAACACGACTATAAAAAAAAGCAGATGGTGGACCACAGACATACAACTAAAAGTAAAGGACAAGAAGAGAAAATGGAAGAAATACCTGCAAACCAGATCAGAAGAAGACCACAATGCATACAAGACAGCAAGAATAGAAGTAAAAAAAATGATCAAAGACGCAAAAAATGAAGCATGGGAAGAATTTGGGCACAAAATGAACGAGAACTATACAGAAAATCAGAAACTCTTTTATAGTACATTAAAGCACCTGAGAAAACAAAAAACACCAAGGCTAAAAAATATAAAAGATAAAAAAGGAAAGGTACTAACAGAAGCTAAAGAAATAATCCAAAGATGGAAAGAATACTTCGAACAACTGACGGAAATAAAAGAAGAAAAAGCGGAAGAAGGTGAAGAGACAATATCAGAGGAAGAGGGAGATAATAACGTACAACTAGTTACAAAAGAGGAAGTAGCGGATGCTATAAGAAAAATTAAAAACGGTAAAGCACCAGGCCAAGATCAAATTACAGCAGAAATGCTAAAGCATATGGGAGAGAGAGCAAATGAAGAATTCCGTAACCTGCTAAACGAAATTATAGAAAAGAAAGAAATCCCTACAGATTGGAACATGAGTATAATTCTACCGCTATACAAGAAAGGTGATATGAAAGAATGCTCCAACTACCGAGGAATTACATTGACAAGTACACCCGGGAAAGTATTTACAAGAATAGTAGAGGAAAGATTAAGAGAGAAGCTGGAACCAACCCTAGAAGAAGAACAACATGGTTTCCGAAGAGGAAGGAGTACTCAAGACCTAATATTCATAGTTAGACAACTGGGGGAAAAATTGCTCAAGAAGAATCAAGAAGTACACATTTGTTTTATAGACCTGAAAAAAGCATTCGATAGAGTAAGAAGGAATGATATATGGAAAAGCTTAAAAGAAAGAGGTGTAAGCAGAGGTATGAGTGAGATCATAAAAGCACTATATACAAATAATAAAAATATAGTCCGGACACATAATGAGGAATCTTCAGAGTTTGAAACAAGGATTGGCCTAAAGCAAGGTTGTGTACTCAGCCCATTACTGTTTTCGATACTTATTGATGATGTAATAAAAATATGTAAACAAAAGTGTAAACGGATGAAAATAGGAAACTGGAATATGAAACAAGTGTCCCTCCGAGAACTACTATTTGCGGATGACATGATACTGTTAGCAGACTCTGAGAAAACCTTACAAAACAACCTGAATTACTACCAAGAAGAACTTAGGAAAGTCAACATGGAAATAAATATAAGCAAAACAAAAACCA
This sequence comes from Agriotes lineatus, assembly GCA_940337035.1. NCBI lineage: Eukaryota > Metazoa > Arthropoda > Insecta > Coleoptera > Elateridae > Agriotes > Agriotes lineatus. The sequence continues at coordinate 205,209 of CALNHX010000814.1, forward strand.
TGATACTATCTACACAAGAAAGAAAACACAGAATTACTCTTGAAGGAAAACATCTTGAACAAGTGAATAGCTACAACTATTTAGGCACAATAATAGAGGACAGTGGAAAAATCGATAAAGAAATAACGGAGAGGTTAGGAAAGGTCGGAAGATCTTACAACATGCTAAAACACTCATTCTTCGGGAAAAGGGAAATATCAAAAAGAGTAAAAACCAAAATATATAAGAAAGTGCTAAGACCGTCCCTAATTTATGGCAGTGAGTCATGGACAGTGTCGAGTAGAAATAGAAGTAGAATTACTGCAATGGAAATGAGATTCCTAAGAAAAATTGAAGGAATCACTAGAATGGATAGAGTCAGAAACGAAAGAGTAATAGAGCAAAGGAATATAAAACCAGTAGGAAGCATCATAGAAGAAAGACAACCGAGTTGGTTGGGGCACCTGCTCCGAATGAATGAAAGCAGAATACCGAGACAAGTCTATGAAGCAAGAATTCAAGGAAAAAATAAAATAGGCAGACCTAGAATTAGATGGGAGGAACAAGTAAGACAAGCAGCGACCAAGCGTGGAATCCAGTGGCGTGAGATAAATAGAATAGTCCAAGACAGGAAAACCTGGAAAAACAAAATAGGTACATGAAAATGTAATGAACTGTAATAGTTTATGAAATGTATATAGTTACAATCCGACACCTAATAGGTATAAGGATTTTAGTTTAAATAAATAAAATAAATAATAATAGGGAAAAATAATATACAATGTTAATTACTTCTTTAGATTTTTTATTATTTACCGAAAAGTAGTATGTTTGCATAATTTTTAGGTTTTCCATGCAAGGCGTTTTTTAAGTGGAATATTTTTCCATTCTAATTAATATCTATTTAAATGGCTTCTAGAAACTTTAATTTAGCCCTGTTAATGAATTGCTGTAACAAAAATCCGTAAATGTTCTTTACAGTTGTCCAAATAAAGAGATTTGTCTTTGTCCAGTTACATGTTCTAAAAATCTCCTTATTTAGACAATTGTAAAAGAACATTTACAGAATTTTTGTAACTGAAATTCATTAACACGGCTAGATTAGAATTTCCGTCGGCGGTTGCCCCAAATTCAAGCATACATAAAAATAATATCTGCGTTGATTACCTGCGCCTCAATAATAGCCGAAACGGGCCATTATACCATGCACCGAAGTTTTTTAATTTATTACCTCCGGATATTCGAATGATACCGATTAATAAATTTAAAATAACAATAAAATCGTTCTCGTTAAAACACGCTTTTTACAACAACGAAGAATTTTGCGCGTGCATTGGTGACCTCATTGAAATCTTACTTAATTTCGGAAAAATGCCTTTCCGGATTTTAACAAATTCGAATATCTGGATTGTAAAAGGCCTTGTAGTTTGCTGGTCCGTACGAGCTTCTTACAATGCGGCAACAGATCTGGCAACATGGGCAATTTATCTTTGAGCTCGAGTCACTTGAGGGTTAGTGCCGCTGGTTTCAGGTAGAAAACCCGAAATAACATTTGCTTTCTCCACATTTTAATTCGAGAAAAGTGGTATGCAACCCAATTAACAAGCAATACGTTTACAGCCATAAGCTTGCGCCTCTTCTCATTATATGCTCTTTGCTGGTAGGTAACTAGGAAGCTAATCCTAAATGAGTTAAAATTGGTTAGAGATTGCTTATATAATTAGACCACCGTCATAGCTTGGATATCGTTAAATAAGAGCATAAGCCATAATGCTAATAGATAACAAACTAGTTTCAAAGTAAAAGAATTGTTACTTACCTCCTAATAATCCTGAACGGAGACTTGAGCAGTTTTGCAGCTGTCAAGTTAGTATATATCAATTGTCATGTAGTAAGCTTTTAACCATAAGGGACTTTTCTTATACTCCCTGGGGTAACTTCAATTAAACTAAATATAGATTGTTAATTGGGATTAAAGTGTTAGAAAGAGGATTGCGAGGGTATAGAGTATTTTCATCTAATGCGAAAGAGATTGTTAGTTAGTAGTACAGGCGCCAGGGAAATCGTTAATAGGGCTTTACGTGCAATTCTTGGTACTAGCATTTTGGGTTAATGGGTGGGTGGGGGGCTGTGCTCTGAGTCTAACTTTAAGTTTTCGGATCGATCGGAGAAATTGTTTTGCCGCAATATCGGAAGAAGTGTTGAAAACGGTTTTTCAGCAATTTCTCGTTTCCTGTTGCTCTGGCACTGGAATTGCATCAATACAAGTTTGTAGTTTATGAAATTCCTCACAACTTGGAAATGACTTTTCTCGTGCGCTCAACAATTCAAAAGTTGTTACCCCATAAAGTCAAGAAATTAAGGGTTGAAATGGGTTTTACGTAAATATATCGCTTTCAGTTAATCCTACGATAAAAAATACTCTTATATTTTTTGTAGAACAACTAATTTGCATAAAATTTGTGTATGAGTATTTTTCCATTTGGACAATTATTTACCGTTCTACAGCGCCGCAAATGTCGCAAGTCATGTAAACCGTACATTTAATGTGCACTTTCGAACGGCCCTGTTCCTTTGAGGTACAGTTTGTAGCGCATCTTTTTATGTGGTTTCCCCGATATGCCTACTCCACGAAGTGTATTTCTAACAGTCTCACACTTCCCATGGTCTTTTTCATGGACCGGGTTCTGCATCGTTGATCCCACTCATTGCAGAATCGTTGATTTTATCGCCCTTGTCAAGTTGTGTTTCCTTTGAAAAAAACTCGGAAAAAGAAAATATGTCGTCGTCGTAATTGATGTGATATTCGTCAACATCTGTAGTAAGCATTCTGGAGAATTCCTGCACGTTCTCACATAATTCTCCGGCGGGAAGCAAATGGCGGTGCAGGTTAAACCCGCTTTGCGACAGCCATAGGCCTTTCCACATTTGGTCTTGCACCCGCATGAAATTAATTTTATTATTGCAAGAGGCGCGGGAGGCTCAGTGCTAGACACCTGTGTAAACGTACGGTCACTTTTCTTTCAGCCCCATCTTCCCGCGGGTAGTGTCACTAAACTTAAACAAAATAAAAATTTATATTCAAAATGAACGATTCACGACTCACCATGTGAAGAACAATCAACTCGGTTATTCTGTTATTTGATTAATTTTTTTAATCTAGACTGTAGTGTGTTTTTCTTTGCAAGCCCGGAAAACTGAATACGAGGGATACATCATGCGTGAAACACGACGATGCTGTATCAAAGCATATCTTGTTTTTGCATGCATTTTCTGGTTGTGACACAACATCGGCTGCTTACGGTATGGGCAAAATGAAATTTCTTAAAACCCTAGAAAAGACACCTAGCCTGGAATCTGTAGTGAATCACTTTGTACAGAAAGATGTAAACGCGGATATCATCGTATTAGCGGGAGAGCAATTTTTTATTGCGTTGTACGGTGGAGACATCCATAAAGACAAGTCAATCAACTTGCTGCGATACAAACACTTCGCGAAATCCCTTGCGAAGTCAACGTTTAATCTGGCATCCCTGCCACCTACAAAAGACACGGCCAGGATGCACGCATTCCGGACATACCATCAAGTGCAATCCTGGCTTGGAAATGACACTCTACCCGAGGAAAGATGGGGCTGGAAGAAACGTGGCCATACGTTTACACCGGTGCCTAGCACTGAGCCTCCCGCGCCTACTGCAATAATTAAATTAATTTTATGCGGGTGTAAGACCAAATGTGGAAAGGCTTGTGGCTGCCGCAAAGCGGGTTTAAAGCGCACCGCCATTTGCTCCATATGCGCCGGGGAATCCTGTGAGAACGTGCAAGAAATCTCCAGAATGCTTGCTACAGATCAAGACTGTAGTGTATGTGTTCATTTATTGTCAATAATTAAGTAATGTGTAAAATGTAAGTTTGGGGCAAAAGCGCGCGCAGCATGTTAAATGTAAAACGGGCACTGCATTCAAGTCCGTACCCAAAGATGCACGCAAATCGTTATTGTTGTAAAGTGTACCTTATGTGTTAATAAATGCATGTTATACAAGTTCTCTTTTAATGCAGAACATTACAAAGACGAATACCACACCAGCTACGACGATGACATATTTTCTCTTCCCGTTTTTTTTTCAAGGGAAACACAACTTAACAAGGGCGACAAAATCAACCATTCTGCAATGACTGGAATTGACGATGCATGTAGCATTTTGTAACATTACTCTAATAACCTTATAATTTGATCAGGTATCAGAAACAAAGCAAAATATTGTGACAGTCTTTTTCTGGCGCTAAAATATAACTCAAACAATGTATGTAAACACTAATAAATGGCAAATTTCTATGCATTATAAAATATAATAAAAAAAATTAACAGTAGGTTGCTAAATAAAATCATAAAAAATAAAATTTACTCTAATCATTTGTATATTTGGCATGACATTTGCTTATTGTGATAGTAGTAGTTCCTTATCCTACAATATTTACAATATCTACAGTAATTAATCGAATATAGCCGAAGCTGCGAGTTCTACATTCCAGTTGGACCGTTTCAGAGCGGCTTCGCATTGTTCTCGGCCGGCCACCCCCAATCTGAAACAACAACACTGAGCAACCTTGACAGAAGAGCAGCTATTTACCTTAGAAGCTTGTCGATCTTAATGGAGTGAATGGCGGCAGCAACGTCCCACCCGCAGCCTTGCAGAACCTCCAGGCAGCGGTCAGTCTCGACGTCTGGCACTTCATCACGGACCCGGCTCACTTTGTTGTTCCGAAACTCTGGAGTCATGAGGCGCTCTGCATCTGCACTCAACTATAGTGCACGTTAGAATAAAATATTTCAAAAAAGAGAAGTGGGAGGACGGTGGCACACAGAATGGAGAAAAAGGACAGGTTCAATAACTTACAAATTCTACGGGCTACACATACTAAGAAATAATTAAATTGATTAATTTTCTTTAACTTTCAGTATTACCAGTATGGTAACTAAAGCTGATATTATATGGCAAATGCATATTTTCTATAACTGATACACCGGCGAAACTTTTTGCATATGTATGTTTAAGCCACGTTTCATTTTGCATATTTTTCATACTTATACGTTTTTGAGCATACTTTCTGGATTTTGCATATTTGATTATATTTTGCAATATCTTGTAATGTATTTGTAACTTTTTGAGATTTATTTGTAAAATTTACTATTTTATTAAATTTATTAATAACATTTTTGTATACGACTGAGATATATACTTTCACTTCCTACTGCTGGAGTGTAGTGCGCGTATCGAAATAAGTAGCGGAAAGCGGAAGTCCCTGTTAAAATCTTTGACTATATAAACATGAACTGCCAGCAACTCCACTTTTCCCATAGAAGCAATATACAGATTGCGGCAGGCAACTAGGACCATAGCAAAAGCAAGGGGACTTTATATGTGGTGGTAATTGTATTTAAAAAATTAAAAATCGAATATATACCTTGTATTTATAATGATTCTAACGACCTACCGCTATCGTACATTGATTATTCGTTTGTTAAACACCACGACGGCCACATGCATATTCTCCTTGCTTTTTCAATGATCCTAGTTGAATAATAGTCTGGTGGGGTTAGGGGAATCGCATTTTTATGTTGGCTTACAACGTGAATTTGGCGTTGACAATCCATGTTTATATAGTCAAAGGTTAAAATGAATGAGGTCTTTGAATAAAAATTAGAGAAATAAATATACTCCTACAAAATAATTAAAATACTTCTACGTATTTAAAAAAAAAATAGAGCATATTTTGTGCATATATTGTAACTTTGGGTGCATATACTCAACAAAATGTATGCATATATATGCGCATATTTTCGTACATTTGAGTGCATATAGTTATCAACTTTAATGATAACAGTACAAATTTTACACTTTTATTGATCAAAATGTCTTATAAACTTGAAATCCGAATGAGTATTTATCAATTGGTTAGACATGTCTAAGCGCAATATTGTCAACACCTGCAGAGGTCAAAATGTGTTAGTTTCAATAATTTATCGAACTATAGCAGAATGCGAACAAGGAATACCTTGTGTAAATTTACCTAAAAATCAACGCCCCAAAGTTTGCACGCTGATAATCCAATAATATTTTGGCAACGGTAGAGGTTAGGCGCACAGAAAAAAAAGAAAAAAGCGTTTTTTTTTAAAGATGATTTTGAATTAAATATAGGTACTCAAACTTTTTCCCAAAACTTTTGTTACATACATTACATAGCACAAAAATCAGTCGGTAAATACGATATTAAGTTACTTTATTATAATAAAATATAAAAAAATAGACGAAAGTGTACCAATACACCACGGACGTCCAAATACCTGCAAACTGTGATACAAATGTTCTTAAATTCTATTTCAATAATTTGAACGTCCCCCGAATTTACGATCTAAAAACGTTTTTCTTGATTGTTTTTACGCATTTATTGTTTGCTGTGTTATTTTCAATAGCCGAAAGAAATAAGTCATATAATCTTTCTTGAGAGGAGAGATTCCTGGGATAGTTTTTTATTATTTCCAATTTTACATGGGTCTCCCTGTATTTATCTGTTCATTTATTTGCTACTATTGGCTTTTAATTTTAATATTTTAAAAATAGTACTTTTAGTATCACTTTGATCTCCTGGCACCTGTAATTTTGTAAGTTGCAAGTGTTTTTTAAAATTACGCTAATTATTGAGGCAGGAAGCTCTGAGTGACAGCTGACGCCCCATTCCCCATAATGCATCGCTTCCCAGCATGTGATTTCAATTCCATACTTTTAATTTCAATTTCATCTAAAAAAAAATATGAGAGAAAAATATTGTAACAATCTTGGGGTTAGGCCATTGCAGACATCTGACCGAGCGTTGCAATCATTCAAGAATGACATAAGGCGGAGGCAGTGTCACGACCTTGAAGCCGTGTGTGAGTCAGCGTCCCAAATATTCGAGAAGCAACCTTGGAGCCAGCTGCAGACGCGTGATGTCAGCGGCCTTGGTGACTAATACGGCGATCCGTCATGCCTTTGTCGGGAACTTCGAGTAAAGATCGCGACGTTTCTGGAACCTTATCCGGCAATATAAATACACGCCCGCAGGAATAGTGGGCAGTTCTCATCAAACTCGAAGCGCGTAATGTAGATGAACCCGAGTGTATATAACTCTAGTGAAATAAATAACAAGTAAATATAACCATATAAATCATTACTGTTAAGTCGTAAATAAATAAATAAACATATCGTTGTTAGAAATAGTTCATTCATCATCATCAATGGCTCTACAACCCGGCTTGGGTCTTGGCCTCTTCGTTCTGCCTTGATAATTCTTGTGTTTGTAAATAATCGTAATTAATCGTTGTAAATAAATGTTTAATACAAGAAGCGTCGTATAATTTTTAAATAGCCCGAACGTAAAAACATAACAATATACATTTTCCGTTTTTGGACATTAAACTTCTTAAATATTTCTTATAACTTTATGGGGCGACCCCAAAGTTGATCTTCAATGTTCCATACCTTAATGTATTTATATAGCTACTTTTAAAGCAGTAATTTTGAGAATGACACAATCACATTAATTTTATCAATAATATAGCAGATGACCAACGCAAACCTTTTCGTGTGTATATTTGTGCCCCAGTGCTTTTAACAGTACACATTGTAAATTAAAAAAACTTCTTTCAATTAGGGCTCTCATCCCTAAGTCCCCTTACCCTTGCTGCTAGGTCTTGAAGGTCTATAGTTACTCCACTTGTGAGAACAATTTTCGGAATTAAACGCTTTCCTGTATTTTTCTGCATACTTTAAGCCCAAGTTTATAGTTCAGTAGTGTGGTCAAACTTTTACTTCATACGATCTTTACTTCCGCTCACTTTAAATGCTAACATTTTGTTGACTCTGTTTAGGATCAATTCAAGTTTATTCGTGGTATGAATTGGGCTTTGTTCCTGCTTGGATGACGCAATCTGTTCTCACATGCAAAGCATTGCATGGTGCCTTACCGCATTCTTAAAATTTTGTCTATCAGACGTGCCAAAACCTTCCCGAAGCTTCAGGCAGAATTGCTGAGTCAAGCTTTTATCAGCGCGACGTCTTTCCCCTGGTCCCCATGGTCTCTAAAGAGAGCAAGTAGCTAAGTCACGCATGCGCCTAGTCATTTCGTTTTCGCACCTCAGCCCGGAGCATCACTCAGCGGCCGACACACAGAACGTTCAGAGGTGTGGGTCGTTGGTTCCGGCAAGGCTTTAGCCTCGGCGAAAGTCAAAAATTAGTGAAGCTGTATGTTAGCTGTCGTCAAGCCCCTGTGTCAAGTGTCGTGAATTGTTTAGCCAAGGGTTTCTTCTGTATTGTGGAGTCAGGCAACTCCAAATTTACGCATGAAGCGGATTATTAAGTGAAAAACCTTGTTTATGTGCTAAATCATCATTGTAGTGAAATCACGAATTGCTGTACCAAATCTACCTGCCGTAAGGTACACCACTCTTCCCGTACTGAGGATTTAATGTCGTCACACCTGCTTGAATACCGCCATATTTTCGTGGCATTGGCTGAGGTGCGCCATGCAGCTGGAATTGGACATCAATACGTAACGTCTGGATTCCTCCAACTCAAGCTGTTTGTTAGTCCATAGCTTTACAGTGAAGTGATTTTTAAAGTGTTGTCTTGGCCAATTGTGCCATTGGTTGCATTAAATCGTGAGATGTTGAACAATACCGTCAAGTTTTAATGCCTATACGTTGTTTTGCATTATAAGTTCAAGTAAACATTGTTGTTGCGTCACTATTTGAGTGATTGTTGATAATTTTGATCATGTAACGTCGTTCCTTTGTGCAGAATTTAAAGTCATTACTGTTTGAAATATAGCCATGTGGATCCTTCTGTAGGGGTCTTGTATTCCAACTATTTTGCTGCTTTCTTCTTATTTTCTTTTCCCAGCGTATCTCTTGGTTTATTTTTGCCCACACCAGATAGTGATCTGAGTCTATTTCTGCTCCTCTGGGACTTATAACATTTTCTATACATGTACTATGTTTCAATTCAATTAGCAAATGATCTATCTGATTCTTTGTTCTTTCATCACGGCTTTTCCATGTCTCTTTATGTATTTCTCGGTGTTTTAAAAAGGTTGATTTTATTTGTAATTGTTTCTTCATTCCAAAATGTATTAACCTCTGTCCATTGTCATTTGTTTTCTTGTGGCTACTATATTTTCCCACTGCTGATGTTTCTTTTTTCTTGTGCTACTTTTGCGTTAAAATCTCCTATAGTTATGTTTATATCGGAGTTAGGTACTTTCTCATATAATTCATCTAATTCTTCATAAAACTTATCCTTTATCTCTTCTTCTGTGTCCTCTGTAGACGCATGCACGTTTATTATGCTTAGTTTTCTTTGGGATCCTTTTATTCTCAAATAACTGATGCGTTCATTTATTTTCTTAAAATCTACTAAGCTCGTTGCTCTTGTTTTTTCAATGAAAAAGCCTATACGTAGTCTATTTTTTGCTCCTCCATTGAAGAATATATATTCGTCTATCTCTGTTATAACTTCATCCTTTAGATTGGTTTCCAGGACTGCTAGTATCTTGGATCTATCTTTTTAGATTTTTGTTACTTTTTTCTGGTTGCTCTTCTTTCATTTTTCGGCTACCTCCATCTTCATTTGACCATTCATATTTGTGTTTTCTTTCCTTTTTCTCTTTCCTCTCTTGCTACCTTTTTTATAGCTGTCTGGATCTGTTGTTCTTGTTTGGTTAGGTCGTCTTCTATGGAGATATTATTTCCTCTTAATCTTGCCTTATTTTTCATTATCGCTAGTTTCTCCGTAAATGTGGTTATTTCAGCCACCATTATTTTCCTCTCCCCCTGCTTGCCAATTGTAAACGCATTCTTCACTTTTACGTTTACTTGTAGACTGTTCTGTATAAAATTCTCTACTTCTGTTCCGGCCATCTTTGTGTTTTTTATTTCCAACCCTTTTATAATAATATTATTTCTCTTCTTATCCTTCTTCTGTTTTTCCAACCTGGTCGTGAGATCTTGTACTTCCCTGTATATTTCCATCTTTTCCCTTTTCCACTCCACCTCTTTCTTAATTATTTCCTCCTTAATTGATCGTATATCTTCACCAAGCTTCTTGATCGCATCGTTAACTTAATTTCTTGAGCTCTGAATTTCTGTCTTTATTTCTTTCATCTCCTTTCCGATATCTTGTATCATTTTATATAGTTTCTCCATATTCTCCTTTTCGTTCGTACTGGTTGTTACGCCTGTATTTTATCCTGAGCTATAGGGGATCTTTGGGTTACTCTACTTCGTTTAAAGGCCTCTGTGTCCACTTCTGGGCTGGTTTCTTTACTTTTACCTCCTCACTTCCTCTTAAGAAAATCTTCCAGGGTACCTACGCTGTCTTTCCGTTGTTTTTGCTTATGTTCTCCACTCATTTACTTATATGTTAATTCTGGGGTAAAATTCTAAACTCGGCAACGTTGCAAATTCTACTGCTAACTTCTCTCTGTTGGCCTTGCGTGCTTCTTAACCTCACTTTTTGCCAAATTACCAAATTTTAGAATCACCCTCTGGGGTTTAAAACTTGTGGTCCCTTCTTTGGATTTCACTCACCCTTGAACTTTACTATCTCCTCGTTGTTCTTTATACACTTTTCTTTAATTTACTTATGTTTAACACTCTCTAAATTCGTTAAATGTGGAACGCTATCGCACGCAATTGTTGACACTCCCACCTCCTTCTAATTATCCCGACATGTTTATATACGTTTATTTATACAGCCGAGATGGATTGGTTGCCGATATGGCTATTTATGAATTTCAGTTTGATACATCTATAGTGAAGGAGATGTTTTATTTTGCATATTATTTTTAATTAGAATATATTTTTAAGTCAAAATGTAATATTACAAAATTATCAAGTTATTTTTTTGATTATATGGATTTTTCTACGCCTCGCTTTTAGGCAACCATTTCTACCTGTGGTTTTTATTATAGTTTGTCCCTAAGCAAACCAAGTTCTTTATAGTTTTATGGATAGGCTGAGAGCGTTTGTTGTACACACTTCGATTCGTTCTGGATGCAAGCTCGTTCAAGCTTGCTATCATATCACGCCACTGTGTCAAGAGCTGTTCTGCAAGTTACATGGAAAATCCATATTTTATATTTAGCCTATTTAATCCCACCTTTTTAATAAGTCTTTCAAAAAACAAAATTTAAAACTCGGCAAATTTATAGCTCAATTTAATAACGCATAGAAAAGATATAGTTATGTAGATCAAAAATGGGAGATACTGTATTAGGTACGTCCAATTGCAAAAAATACAATTGCATATATTTTAAACATAACGAGATAAAGCAACTCACCTGCCCCTGCTGAATCTTACGCTGGATCTGTTGCATGCTAAGGGGCTGGCCGAGGACCACCAAGGGCGAAGGCGGAGCCGGCCGGTGGGGCTTCAGCATTTCCTCAGGCACAGAGCTGTACAAGTTCTCGGGTATCTCGCTGTACACGTTGTCGGCGACTTCGCTGTAAAGCCTCTGATTGGGCAGCACATTGTAGACGGGGCTGTGATGGGGCTGTAGTTGTGATGCGTAACTTGAGCTAGTGGTGAGAGTATTATTGGAGTTTTGAGATCCACACGATTGGTTTTGAGTATTATATACAATGCCGGTGTTGCCATACGTCGAGCCCTGGCTGTACAAGTCGTTTTGATACAATGAGGCATCATAGTTTTGCCTCTGCACACTGTACACAGGATCAAATTGAGCAGTGATGGGACGGTTGCTTCTGAACTCCCCGAATTCGGAACTGTTCATGGCGACAAAGCTGCTGGTATTAATACTGGATGCTGGAACGCTTTGCAAGTTGTTTGATTTTGGAGATTCATTAATGTTGCAATTTTTAGTCGTCCCATAGTTGCCGGTATTGTTTCTAATGGCCGAGTCGTACCATATCTTGTTAAAAACAGTTGTGGTGTTCGTGTTTTTATCATATCCACTAAAAGTTGCACTTTTCAAGGCAGCATCCGCAGTGAAGTTGTTCGTTTGCCCGTAAATGGAAGTCTTTATATTGTTCACATTTTTGTCACCATTTCTCATCTTGACGGACTGCGGAGGAGGCTCCAAGGTGGGAATGTTAAACGAGTCGTTTTTTCCTAAACTTAACGATTTTTCTAAATCCTTAATAAAGCTATCTTCTATTATACTATTTTGAGATTTGCTCATGTTCACGGTATTTCTACCGCTGCTACTTTCTACATGATATTGGCTAGATGTCGTTGTCAAGGGCGTTGCTGCACTTTTCCTCAGATCCAGGCCAGCATTGCTTTGAGGCGATTGTGATAGTATCACAGATGGCTGGCTGGCAGAATAACGGTAAAGCTTGGTGTCGATCTGAGACGTGTCGAAGGGGTCGTCCTGCTGCGGCAAGCCGCCCACGTCCTGCGTGTTGCAGTACGTCGGGGCTTGCGGGTAGGCTGGAGGGCCGCTGCTTACGGACGCCGAATCATCCGGCCAGAAATCTAAAAAAATATTGAAAGCCTTTATAAAACAATTTTGGTGATTCCTAAACTTCAGAGTTAAGCAATTGCCGAGATCATTAGAAAATTCTGAAAACTCATTCGCTTTAGAGAAATTACGTTAGGTAGAATTAAGGTTATGCCACTGTTTTCAATGATTTTTAAACAAGTGGAAAGATTATTTTTTCTGGATTCAAATTAATCACGAAATTATTTTTAACAAATGCTACAGAAATTGTTTAAACAAAGCTCAGTGTATGAAATGTGTAAAAAAGAATGGAGACATTTTTAGTGAAAGAATTATCTTCCTCTCTTGTGTGCCTTCTATCTCTGCCATTTCTTCATCATCTTCGTTGTTGTTATTCAGCAGTTCTTCAAAATGCTCCTTCCATCTGTTTGCTATTTCTTCAGTGTTTCCTATTAGTCTTCTGTTTTTATCTTTACAGTACCTTACTGTTCTCTGAAATCCACTTTCTGTCTCTTAACTTCTTTATAAAAAAAATTATTTCTTTGTTTTTTAGTTTTTGTTCAATTGTTTTCACCCTGTTTTCATTGTACTCACTCTTCTTTTTCCTACATATTGCCTTGGCCTCCTTTTTTTCTTTATAACTGCTTATACTTTGTTCCGTTTTCTTACTTAACATAGTTTCTCTGGCACTTCTTCTTTCTTGTACTATTCTTCTAAATTCTTCATCATACCAACTCTTGCTCTTCCCAGGTTTCTTACCGGTCAACGTTTTCTTACTTGCTTTTCTGATTATGCTTTCTATCTGTTCCCATTCTTCATCTACGCTTTGTTTTTCCTCTGCTTCGTCTAGGAGATGGTCTATTTTCTGTTGAAACTTTCTTCTCTTCTCTTCTTGTAGTTTGGCTATGTCATAATTTCCTTAATTTCTACCTTTGCTTTTCCTTACATTTGTTTTGATATCTGAACTCAGTGTCGCTCTCACTAGGTAATGATCCAAGTCTGCCTCAGCTCCTCGGTAACTCCTTATATTTTTATTTTATTTTATTTTGTACTCAGCCAACAGCCGTTAGGCCAATTATAGGCGTCGCTGTACATTTTATGGGAACTTCCAACACCACTAACGACTGCCATGATGTTATTATGGCATCCGGGACCAACTATTTCCGTGGCAGCCGTACCACAAGGCGTCGAGAGAAGCAGCCGTGAAACTCCCATCCAAGTTCTGACCAGAAAGAACGTTGCTTAACTCTACTGATCGTACGTTGATGCTTGTTCAAGCTAAACCACCCTTTTAATACAATTTGCATGTTGAGCCTCTATTAGTATATGGTCCACTTAGTTAACAGTTTGCCCATTTGCAGCCGTCCATGGTCCTTTATGAATTTCCTTCTGTTCAAACTGCATTGTTCTTATAACCAAATTTTTATCTGTTGCGAAATCTATAAGCCGCTTTCCATTCTCGTTTGTACTTTCGTATTTGCTAAAGCTCCCTATCGTTACCCTGTAAATTGCCTCTTTGTCTATCTTCATATTGCAATTGCCCAATACTATTTTCATATAATATTTTGGGATTTCGTATACACGTTCTAGCTGATCGTAAAATTAGTCTTTCACCTCATCCTGTTCGGCATGTGCACATTCATAATACTTAAGTTTCTGCGAATTCCTTTTACTCTTATATACAGGGTGTTAATTAAGTACGTAGACAAACTTTAAGGGGTGATTCCTTGATCAATTCTATGATAAAAGGTTCATACAAACATGGGATCTAAAGGGCTTTGTATTCAAGATACAGGATGTTGAAGTTTAAACGAAAATTACTTTTTTTCTCAAAAATCTGGAAAACGCCTATTCTAATGAATCTTGGTGTAGGTTAGTACAGTCAAACCTTGCCGTTCGCGGCTTTGCGGTTCGCCGATTTGAATTTACACAGGGCACCTTTGTGCTCCCTTTTCTTTGCCGTTCACGGATGGAATTGCTAACGTTAACTGTTTCAACTTTCACACACTAACGGCCGGTCTTATGAAGGCCACTAATAATAATAATCATAATAAATCAGTTTATTTGCGAAATATACAAATAGGCCTAGGTGTCAATTTAAAATTCGTTTTCAACCTAGCCTTAATTTACAATATTAGTAATATAGTAATAAATAACTTAGTAATGAATTATTTATCATATTATATATATTATATTTAATTTATTACTAACTGATCACTTTTAAGAAGTTTTATTAATGTACTTTTGAAGGTTTTTGGTGTCAGCTTTTTAAATTGGGCTGGAAGTTGGTTGTAGATGTTTGCTGCCTGATACGTGAAGCTTCTTTTGTACTGTAATTTCACGATGTCTTGTAGAAATGTTATGTACTACTGTGCGTTTTTCCATTTTTTTGTATAGGTAGTTTGGCTGTCCAGTTTGTATAACATTATATATTATGCAGCTTAAGTGTATCCATCTTTTTTTTTCTAGTGTTAACCATCCTATTTTTTTGAGAATTGGTGTAGTGTTGCCTTCGTGGAATTTTCAGCGAGAATCTGATGCACGCGTTTTGTATTCTTTGGATTTTCTTGTTTCTTTCACTCGCGAACATGGCCCATACACTGCATCACAGTAATTTAGCTTTGACAATATTAAGGAATCAGTTAAAATAAACTAAAGCGCATAAAAATTTGTTTACTAATGAATAATATGTCATAAGCGCCAACGTTTTGATAAGCTTTTGTTTATTTTAACAGCGATTTAAAGTTAACGTCAGGTTAGGGATCTTCATAAGACCGTAAGTAAGTAAAGCAGACATATGCGGTTTATGTCAAGAACACCTAAATAACATTATTTTTCACGAACTTGTAAACACACTTATCGAGCCTATTCCTTTGAATCTCTTATTATCAAATTGGACCTGAAATAAATTGTATAATTATAACTTGAATAAACAAATGGACATTTGAGCTCTAGATTCAAGTGGCAGACTTATGTTACGTATGGAATTTTAGTTCAAACTTTACTGTTCTCTCGAGCGTTTCTGCCGCAAATTTTTGATTTATTTGAAATAAATCTAGCTTATGGAACCTAACCCCGTTTTTATCATTTATGTGTTTACTTGCGCATTGCGGTTTTGTGCTTCGCAGCATTCTTCTAGAACGTAACCCCCGCGAACGGCGAGGTCTGACTGTATTTCATAAAGTGGAATTGTTCGGTCAAAATAAATTTAATTTATTTCCACCAGTGGCGTGCATCGGGGCCATCTCAGTTACCTTATTTTAGAAAAATCTAGTATGCCACTGTTTTTAGCCAATACAAGTTTTTTAGCTTCTTTCATGGAAATTATACTTCTTCTTCTTCTTCGCTAATCCTTATGGCCTTTCAGGCGTCGGATGTGGGTTCCTTGTCCTGTATCCATTTCCTCCATTCTTTCCTATCTCTGGCTAGGATTTTCATTTCCTCTACCGTTTTTCCTTTTTCCATTCCAATTTCTCGGATTTGGTCCATCCATTTTCTTCTTGGTCTTCCCCTTTGCCTCTTCCTTGGTTTTCCCATCTCCATTATTTTTCCTGTAATTCTGTCCGGTTCCATCCTTACTATATGCGCGTACCAGTTCAGTTGTTTCTTTTTAATTTTTTCCATTATTGACTCTTGTTCTGTTATTTCTCTGATCATGTCATTTCTTATCCTGTCCCATTTAGTTTTTCCAGCAATTTTTCTGAGGTGTTTCATTTCTATAGCATTTACTTTACTTTGGTCTTTTTTTCTTAGAGTCCAGTTTTCACAGGCGTATGTAATTGTTGGTATTGTTATTACATTGTGTATTTTTCTTTTCACCTCTATGTCAATATCTTTATGCCCTAGTATTGTTTTGTTTATTGAGTAATATAATGTTGTTGATTTATTAGCTCTGTTTGTTAACTCAGCCCCTATTTTCCCATCCTCAGTTATTATACTTCCCAAAAATTCGTATGTTGTTACTCTTTCCAATAATTTATTCTTGCATTTGATTTCTTTGTCGATCTGGGTGTCTGTTTCTTTTTCATTTACAATCATTGTTTTTGTTTTGTTTGTATTTATTTCCATTTTCATGTTTTCAATTTCTTTAGTCCAGGTGTTTACTAAATTTTGCATTTTGTTCTTCTTATTTGCTATTAATATCACATCGTCTGCGTATAACAGGCTGCTCACTTTAACTGCTTCTAAGTTCCTGTACCCTATGACTGTATCCATTCGGTTATATTTTTCTTTAATTTGTTTAGTAATTTTGTCCATAATAATGATAAATAGTAGAGGGCTTATACTGTCTCCTTGTTTTATTCCTTTGCTCATTTTGAATTCATCTGATCTTTGTCCCGCCATTTGCACTCTTGCTCTTACAGTTTCATATGTACTTCTTACTGCGTTTATCAACATGCTAGGTATTTCTAGTTCTCCCAGGGTTTTCCATATTTCCCTTCCTATCTACCGTATCGAAGGCTGCCTTTAGATCTATGAATGTTAGGTATACTTCCTCTCCTTCTTCTATCTTTCTCTCTATTATATTTCTTAATATATATATGTTGTCGTTTGTCTGTCTGTTCAGTCTGAATGCTGCCTGTTCCTCTCCCAATTTCGATTCCACATGTTCTCTTAATCGTTTTTCCAAGATTTTTGTATATAGCTTGTAGCTGGTTTGGGCTAAGCAGATTGGTCTGTAGTTTTCACACTGCGTCTGTATTCCTTTCTTATATATCGGAATTAAAAGGTTATTTTCACAATCCCTCGGGATTTTTTGTTTTTCCCATACTTCTTTACAGATATCCCATATCCAGTCTATTCCTTTTTCCCCCAGCCATTTACTCATCTCCGGTGCTATGCAGTCTTCTCCACTTGCTTTTCCAATTTTGATTTTTTGTATTGCCTCTCTTGATTGTTTGTTGCTGTTCTGCATGTTCTACTCTTGTTATTTTATCATCTGGCACTGTCGTGTTATACTTATTTCTGTAGTGTTCTTTCCATGTTTCAAGTATTTCTTTTGTGTCTGTTAGTGTTTGCCCCTGCTTATTTTTAATTGCTTTTATTTCTTTCCTATTATCCCCCCTTAATCTTTTTATTCTCGTCCAGAATTTTCTATAGTCTGTTTTGTGTACTTCTTTTATCTCTTCTCCAAACTCCTTTCAGGATTCTTTTTTTACTCTTTTGATTGCGTTTTTCACTATGTTTCTCTTTCGATTATATTCCTCTTTGTCCTTCTGTGTTTTTGTTTGTATATATTGCTTCCATGCTGTTTTCTTTTCTTTTGTCAGTCTTTGTATGTCGCTATTCCACCACTTCGTCCTTTTGACGTGTATATTATATTTTCTCTTCCCACATATATTCTCTGTTATCTTCAGCAGTGTCTCTTTGAAAGTTATCCATCTTTCTTCTAAAGTCCAGTCTGTTTTTCCGTTCTCCAGTTTTTGGAATTCTAAGTCTGTCTCCTTCTGGTATTTTTCTTTGTTTTCCATATTTTTTAGCTTATATATCGCTAAACTACTATATTTCCTTATTTCTTCGTTGT
This sequence comes from Agriotes lineatus, assembly GCA_940337035.1. Classification (NCBI taxonomy): domain Eukaryota; kingdom Metazoa; phylum Arthropoda; class Insecta; order Coleoptera; family Elateridae; genus Agriotes; species Agriotes lineatus. The sequence continues at coordinate 223,210 of CALNHX010000814.1, forward strand.
TGCTTAATCTTAGTTGGTAACTTGCTCTTACTAATCTGTGTTGTGTTCATAATTTCGCTTCTTTTATCGTTTTAATTTTTTGTATTGTCTCTGTTAATTCTTGTGTATATGTTATATAGTCTATCATGTTTTTAGCATTTCGTTCTTCTGCCACAAACGTGTATTTGTCTTCTATTGGTTGTTCCCACATTGTGTTTCCTATTATTAGGTCGTTCCCTTTACAAAAGTCTATCATTTTTATTCCATTTCTATTTAGTGTATCTTCCCCATGTATTCCCATACATCCCATTCCTCTGTTATAGTCCTTCCCTACTCTACTGTTCCAGTCTCCAATTATTATTGTCTTCTCATTTTCTTCTTTCATTTCATCTAGTAATTGTTGTAAATTTGTGTAGAACTCTATCATTTCTTCCTTCTACTGCCCCATAGATTTGTATGATGTTAATTGTTTCTTCCATTTTTATACTAATTGCTATTATTCTCGAGTTGATTACCTTAAAATCTGTTATTCTTTTGTGTATTTCCTCTGTGACTATTATTCCTACTCCCTCCTTTGCCCTTTGTTCAGGTTTCACCCCCGAGTAGTATATTATGTGTTTGTTTGATAAGTACGTACTTCCCTCGCCCTTTTTCTTAGTTTCACTTAGCCCTAAGATTTGTATGTTATTACTGTCCATTTCTTCCGTTATTTCTATCTCCTTCCCTGTTAGTGTGTTTATGTTCCAAATTCCTATCCCTATTTCTTTTCCTTTTTTCGTGTCCTTTTTCATAGCCTGTTTCTATGCTTGTAACGTTTTAGATTTTTGATTATATGAGGTTTTATTCGTGTCCTTATTCATGCCGTGTTCCGTTGCCTGTGTCCTTGTAGTAACTTGCTTTCTGGTTACTTTCTTTTTGAGTTTTTTGGAATTGCACCTGTGCCTCTGTTTGTTTTGGTTATTTTGCATAGCCTTTCCTGTAGTTCTTCATCAGGAGATCTCTCGCTGACCGTTTTTCCTCCTGTTTTTTCTTTTGGTGTTTCTTTCTTTCTGCTTTCTAATTCGGGTACTGTTTCTATTGCCTCCAGTTGTTCTAGGTAGTAGTCTTCTCCATTAATTATTAGTTTGTTGTATCTCAGGAGAACATGGTCGCCTTGTGTTCTTATTTTATTTCTGTGTTTCATCAATTGTTTTCTGATTTCCTGCGTTGCTTTGGAGTAGTCTTCCTCTATGTATATATTCTTTCCTCTCAGGTTTTTAGTTCCTTTCAAAATTTCCATCTTCTTTCTCCATTTTCCAGATTCCACTTGTATCGGTCTAGTTTTTCCTGTACGGTATTCACCCAATCTTCTTGCTTCTACTATCTCGTTTTCCATTTCAATTTTTATACCCATGTCCCTGATGACCACCCGTATTTTTTCTAATAATTGTAGTTCACTCTCCTCTTCTTGGTCTTCTACTCCATGTATTATTGTTCCTTTTCTTGAGTTCTCTATTCATTTATACAAAAGATCTTTTTTTGTTGTTGATAGAATAGCAATTTTTTGAGAAAAACAGAAAAATCTGTAACAGCAATTTCGTTCATTGGACGTTAATAAGACCTAAATGCAGTTTAAAGAAGTTTATAAAAAAAAAATGTTATAACAAACAATCTTACAATAGCTACAAAACTTTTGGCTAAAAAACAGTGGCGTACCAAATTTTTCTAAAATAAAGTATCTGTGGTGGCCCCGATGCACGCCACTGGTGGAAATAAATTAAATTTATTTTGACTGAACAATGCCACTTTATGAAATGCTAACCTACACCAAGTTTCATTAGAATACCTCCAGTCGTTTTCCAATTTTTGAAAAGCAAAACATTTTTGGTTAAACTGACATCCTGTATTTTGAAACCGAAGCCGTTTAGGTCCCATGTTTGTATAAACTTTTTATCTTAGAATTAATCAAGGAATCACCCCTTCAAGTTTGTCTACGTACTTAATTAACACCCTGTATGCTATTCTATCCAATATTGCTTTGTACCCTATCACTAGCTGATTATATTGTTTATTGATAAGAAATGTCTCTAATCTTCTATTTTGCCCTCCACTTTTGAAGAATGTGTAATTCCCTATATCTATTATTTCATTTCCTATTTGGTTTGTTTCCTGCAGATCCAGAATTCCTGTCTTATATATTTCCATTTCTCATATTAAATTTTTAAATGCCCCCTCTACATTTGTTCCAGGTTCCCAAGTACACAATGTCTTGTTGCCTCTTCTGTTTTACTCTTTCATGTCTATCATCATATACATTATCCATCCCCTTCAGCCCCGTTTTGCATTCCATACTCATTATCCTTGGTCGTGCTTGCGTCGTCTCCTTGTTTGCCTGCCTGATTAGTGCTGTTAGTTTTTTTTTCTTTTCCGCCCTTACCAGGCTTCCTCCTTCTTCCTGTGACCATTCACACTTAACTCCCTCCGCTTCCAACTTACGGTATGCCACTCTTGTTTTCTTGCCGTTGCTCTACTCTTCTCGTGCCACCTTCCAAATCGCAAGTTGTACCCTTCTGTCCTCCATTGTGAGATTGCTGTTAATGTAGATACTACTAGGAAGCTTTGACTTTTACTTTAATATTTCTATTTTGTGGTCAAACTTAGCACACTTTACCACCGTAATTTTCGATTCATATTTTCCCACTTTAAAAGCTTCTTCTACTTTAACCCTCCAGTTGACGGGCTGGGTCTGTGAGGCCCAGGCAAATATATTTTTTGTTGTATTTTTTAAAATAATTTTTTTAATTTCTTTAGCTTTTTGTACCTTATTAACTTTAATAAAAACATGTTTTCCTGAATTTGTCTTAATTTTATCATCTGTCGTTAGGCAGCCGGAAAGGCTTTGGGCCTGTCAGACCCAACCCGTGTATTCGTGTAAGTTTTTTCCTACAATTTATTTTTTCGTATTTCGTAAAGGGACTAATTTTGTGCCGTTTTTAGGCATAAAACATTCTTAGGGCCTTCCCCTAGTTTCTAAGTATTCACGCAGAATCTTTTACATACGGGTAAGTCCCTAAATTTCAATTGTTTATCGTTTCTGCGTGTTTTGCATGTTAGCAAACTTTTATCTCGAGTTTAGGGGATTTACCTTTCTTACTCTAAACAGTTTTATCTTCTGGAGGGGAATCCCCGTTCTTTATGAACTTGTTTGGAACACAAAACCATGCTGCGCTGACTGTGCGTGCGGCAAAATTTGATTAATGAAATTTTCCATTCAATATTTTGTGTGTCAAATTTATGTACACTCATTTTATATTTTTTTTACACTTATTCAGCCATATACTTTACAAATAATTGTATGTTATTGTTATTGTCATTTCCGTTTTTTCAATTTATAATTTCTTTTGAAAACTCGCATTACATGTAACTTTTTTTTAATAAATGGGAACTCCCAAGTTAATGTTTTTTTTTCACAACTATTTTTACTCTTAGCAGTGCAAAATAGACCAGGTTTACAAATGCATGCCAGAAACTGGGCATATTAATGTGTTATTAAGGGAAAAAAATAAAACACAGTTTGGGTCTGAGAGACCCAACCTGTCGAATGGTGTGATTCTGAATCCACCCGTCAACCGGAGGGTTAATTTCCACTCCCATCTCTTTTTGGATAAAGTTTGTAACTTTTTGTTTTAAGTCTTGGTTCCCTGGCTGCTCCTTGAGATCTACCTCTTTGATAGCTACATTATTTCTTCTTTTCTCTCTCTCTTGGTTTTCCAGTTTGTTCTCCAACTTGCTGATCCTCTTCTCCATCTCCTTTCGCCTTCTTCAATTCTGCCTTCACTTCGGCAAAATCTGACTTCATATCGGCTATTTTTGTTCCGAATTCTTGCTTTAACTCCTCATCCAACTTTTTCAATATTGCCTCCACCTCTTCGTTTTCTTGGCCGCCCGTTTGCTCTCCCTTTTTTGTCTCGACTTTAGATAACTGTTTTGGTGGGCTTCTCGTTGTTTTCGTGCTTTTATTTGCTCCCACTCCCACTTCTCAAATTCTTTCGGGTCTTCTACCCTTTTCTGCTTTATTAAGTCGTTCACACTAATAACACTGTTAGCCCTTCCTCACCCACTTCCCCTATCTTTCTTTTGACTCATACACCTTTTCCGCTGTTTACCCAGACTGTCATTTTTTGCAACTGAACTTTTTCATAGCTCGAAAGAATACCCCTTACACTCTTACGCTCTACGCCACTGCCTTGATCTAAAAATTGCGCCAATTCGGCGGGTTTATTCTGGCGTATGCATATATTACGCGTGTGCGCCCGCTACTGTTAATACACGCAACATTTGCCTGTATTTTATCACCGGTTGAAGTTAATTCACTAAATTTCCACTTTGTACCGTTTAACCTCTCTTTAATTTTATTATTCCTCGTTGTAGCACTTTTAACTGATCTTTATTTTTCGCCTTTATAACGTAGATATCACTTTCCATTCACTGTCTACGGGTCCCGAGTGGTGTAGCTTGAACAAGCGTCCACGTTCGATCAGCAGAGTTAAGCAACGCTGTCTCTGGTCAGAACTTGGATGGGGGTTCCACGGCTGCATCTCTCGGCGCCTCGTGGTACGGCTATCACGAAAAAAAGTTGGTCCCGGCGGTCATACAACATCATGACAGTCGTTAGTGGGGTTGGAAGTCCTCATAACTGCACAGCGACGCCTATAATTGGCCTAACGGCTGTTGGCTGAGTGCGAATTAAATTAAAATTTAAAAAAAATACTGTTGACGGAGCCTATTTATAGGTTATCGTGTCGTACAACTTTTCCTATTTGTAAAAGTGGTTAATTTTTTCGTTGAACCATTTCTTGTGTCCTGATGACATCTTGTTCTACAACGTAATAATCGACTAGCAACTACACTAAATGGAAAATTATGTCTACCCTAAAACACGAACATTTGAAAAGCTCAACTTCCACAAGGATAGTTCTCAATAAGCTGCATATTTCCCTAATTTTAGTGAAGCTTCTATCTCTTACAATTTATAACATTTCTAAATTAATGGTGAGTATGCTTTATTCACACAGATTCCAAATTGAAACATTTCTACTGTAAGTTTCAATTGTAAATGCCTAAAGCGAGATTAAGCCATGTTTGAAAAGGAATGACTTGTTAATACCCTATAATCTAGCAATCAGTTTACACATTTTCCTAAAATCACTCAATTCGCCCATACATTTTTTCAACACGAACTACTTTAGAGTTGCAATACACTCATATAAATATCTGTACATATGACAAATTTATGTGGCTTAAAATTTTTTTGCTGATGGTTCTGTATTTTTTTAAACAAAATTGGATTTTTTGTGTATACATTCAAAACTGTTTGTATTAGTAAACAAGATGCAAAAGACAAATCCTTACCATCCTGAGGCATGTCAATGGGCTCGTCAAGCAGGGAAATGCTGTTGGGGCTCACTTGCACCTTACCGACCCGTCGCAGGGTGGAGCTGTCATCTGGCGAAATATCGATCAGAAGTTCATCCTTGACTGCAGCGTTCACCGTTTTAGGCAGTGGAGGACGGCTGGGCTTCGCCTTAGCTTTACTCTCGTTCGCCAACTTGCGGTAGTTGAACTGCTTATCGGCTTTTCTAACTGATGGAGTCGAGAGCGATGCTGAAAGGAAGCAGATAAAATACAGAGCATGGAAGATATCAATGAATACATACAAGACTTGGTTGTTATTTTACGACGATCTGACAGTGTGGGATTGGGACCCCGATCTCTGTGCAATCCGATCACATCTGGCGGCTCCATGGGGTTTTTGAGGTACATATCATCTATAAACGCCGGACTGCCCCACGAGTCGCCGAATGCAGATCCGTGCCCTGTGTGAATGAAGGAATTCTTCAACGGTTTGCTGATGTCTTCAGGGCAGGTGGGTCGTAATGGATCTACCAAACATCTGAAATAAATATAAATGTCAATATGATATATTGCACAATTCTTTGAATGTCTAGCAAATTATCTTTCGAATCGAATGGAAGTTAGTGTGCATAGACACAAGATGTGTACATGTGCCAGCATAGTTTGTTTATTGTGTAGCTTAATACCTACTAAATAATTAAAAAATCATAGCGCTTGTATCTTTAAATAATTAGTGTGTAGTTTGAACAGAAAATTACAGACCTCACTGATTTTTATTGTATGGTAAAAAAATTGTTTTTTGAGATGATTGATAGATAGAAATGACTAACATTTGTTACATTGTAATAAAAATGAAATAAAAGTGTCAAATCTCAAAGACACCTGTTTTGAGTGTGATGAATGTACAAGAAAAGTATGTGAAGTTTGCTCGGAGGAAATTTTCTCGGCATTGGAGCTAAAGGTACTTAAACTTAGAGGAAAGCCAGTAATGAAGTTTTTCTGTGATAGCTGTCTAAATAAACATGAGCAGAAAGATAAAAGAGGCATGGAGGAAGTGGTTAAATGTGTAGTGGAAGAAGTTACTAAAAAATATAAAGGATGCTGCATCGAAAGAACAAATACAGAAAGAAACTGAAAAAATATAAAAACTGCAGTGCAGAGTAGTGATAATAAGGAGAACAAACATAGCTATGGTGATAAAGCCAGGAGCTAGAAGTGTTGAGAGAAGTTAGTAATTCAGCCGAAAGAAAATATTCAGGTTAGTGCAAGTAATACCAAAAATATAATTACAACGAAAATTAATCCATCACAATTTGAAGTTGGTATTAATAATGTAAGAGGTATTAAAAATGGAGGAGTAATTATTAGTTGTTAGAGCAAAGATGAAAGGGATAAATTGAAAAACAAAGTTGTTAAATTAGGTAAGCATTATAAGGGACAAGAATTAAAATTAACGATTAAAGAACGAATATTCAATTAAAATTTATTCATTAATAAGATGGGGGTGTAAATTGAAGTTGAATTGGTAAAGAAGATATACCTTATATGACGACAATAGAAATGGATAACAAAACATTAAAAAAAGTGAAAGATTTAGGAAAGATAAAGATTGGTTAGTGTGTGTGTCCAGCTGAAAATTCTACTAATAATATGTGCTGTGTTAAGTGTGGTGATGAGGGACATAAAGTCGATAGTTGTAGCAGCACCAATGATAGATGTATTAATTGTATAGCAGTAAACAAAAAACTTGATTTAAACTGGAATATAATCATACTGCAGTTGATTTGAAATGCCCAGTGTACCTGAGGAGTGTAGAAAGAAGAAGAGAAAAAATAGAATATGGAATATAGCAATAAGTGTCGACAAAAAGGAATGTAATTACGTTTAATGCCCAGAGTGTTACATTACAAATAAATGAAATAAATCTATTATAGATAAGCATAAACCACTAGTTTTATGTTTGACAGATACACATTTGTCAAAACAAATAGAAGATTTTGAGATAAATATTGATAATTACAACTTGTTGCGAATTGATTCTCATAGCAGGCATACTAGTGATGTTTGCTATTATTTAAAGAAAGGAATACTTTTGTTTTACCCAAAAATTATTAGATGTTAATAATGAATATAAAGGTAACCAATTGGTCAGCAGTAGTTTTTGTGTCTATAGATCTCTTAGTGGATTTGTGGCAATTTTCCTTGATGTGTTTGAACAGTGGTGTAATGAGTATGTATCACAATAAAAAAAAAGATAATAATTTTAGAAGAGTTCAAAATTAACTGGAAATGTGATCTTATTTATGCCAAAAGATTAAAACGATGCGTTAATGATACTGAATTAAAGTAGATAGTTTTTGAGGATACACATCATGTAACATTAAAGTCTCAATTGTTAATTGAGCTTGTTATCACAAATGAATTTATATTAACAAAAGTTAGATAACTCAAGAATATCATGCCATACGGCTATTATAGTGCTCACAGAGTGCTATTTGCAAAAGGAATTAAGAAACACAAGGAGGACTGGAATACAAAATAAAACTTAATGTGTGAAAAAACTCAAAGTTTTGCAAATTTTACTTTTCCGCCCTCGGGCGAGAATGGTTTACTTTGCGCCCGCACGTGCAGGCGTGAATAAGGTACTTTGCGCCCAGTTGAGGATAAAAGCATTTATAATAACCCGGTACTACAGCAGATCCAAGAAAAATGCCGAAGAAAAAATATACATTTACATGCAATGTTTATCGATTCTAAAAATGCACATTGTAACGACCTTCGGGCCGGATCGTGTCAGAACATTCCAGAACTTCGAGAAACGACCTTGGAGCCAGGTGCGACGGATGAGTCAGCGGCCTCGGTGATTAATACGCGTGACACGTCAGCGTTGCTGGAAGGGTCGAGACGCTTCCGAAATGAATCACCCAGCGATATAAATAAGGGCAGCGAAAATAACAGTTCAGTTGCAAATCCAGCTTTAAAGCGTGAAGCTGCCAGGTAAATAACTCGTGCCATAAAAATCATTGATGTTTAATCCGGTGTATAAATACATAAAAGTATTCGTTGTTAGAAATAGTTCCTGTATTTATAAATAATTTGGGTTCCGCGTTTAATAGTTGTGTAAATAGATTAAGATAAATCGTAAATAAATGCTTAAAACAAGAAGCGGCGTATAATTTTTAATAGCCCGAGAACGTAAAACATAACAATATGAAAGGATTTGAATGGAAGAGCTATACAGAGTGTCTCAAAAAGAATAGGACACCTATTAGTCATAGATTCCTTATGTTATAATAAACCGATTAAACCACATATGCCTTAGTTCAAAGTCCCTTGAGTAGAAGTAATAGCCTTAAAGTAAAATTTTAAATTTTTAAATTTTTATGTTAATTTTTACAAAAGTGGTAGATATGCATTTCAACTTTGGCACACATGCTATTATGTACTGTACTAATGGAAAAAATGTCGTAACCTAGACTTGACTATAAGAGACACTTCACCTGTCATTAAAATCTTCTTTTAGCTCTAGCTTTCTTATCTGTATCATTTTTTTAAATTTCAGGTTATTATTTGAAACTAAAGTAAAAGGCCTAAAAATAAGGTACTCCTAGTGCATAAGCATAAAAGCAACCGTTTACCTTAAAATTCCTGTAAAAATTTTCAGGGTCTTTAATTGATATATCATTGTTTACCAGATCAGTATCACTACCAATTGTTTTTGTGATTATGGCTACTTGATAAATGCATGTCTTAATGTAAGGCTGCCAACCTCAATGCGGGACGGACACGGTTACTCTGCTGAGGAGGAGTCAGGAAGGGGGGGGGGGTTAACAAAGTATATGTAAATTATAAAGTATGATTAAAAATTATTTTCATCTAGTATGGTTATGCAATAGTTCCTACTTTCAATGTCAAACTTGACATTTCTAAGTGACTAACAGCCAGTCTTATCTGACGTTAACCTTAATTCGTTGTTGAAATAAACAAAAGTCTATCAAAATTTATTTACTAATGAATTAAATGTCATAAGCACTAACGTTTTGATGTGCTTTTGTTTGTTTTAACAACGAATTAAGATTAACCTCAAATTAGTGGTATTTATAAGACCGGCCGTTATAGTTTCATCTATGAATTATGAACTATTTCATAGCCATACTAGATGAGAATAATTTTTAATCATACTATATAATAAAAAATGTTTATGGTCCTTACGTACCATGAACTGGATCACTTATAATTCACGGTTAGTACATATTTTTTTGCAATGCCTGTGAAAATAACAGAAAAGTAATACATAGTGAGTTAAAAATGAATTATTGGCAACGGCCTGTCGAAACGACATTTTATAGTTTAATAAATTAGGTAGCCTAACATTGCACAAATGAAAACTTAATAGATAAACAATTCATAATGCAGGGCGATCACAAATAAAATAGATGAAAAATATGACCACCGTATACACTGCACTTTATAAAGCTACATTTGAACTACTTACAATTAATTATATTATTAGTTCATGTGACTTTAACGCAGTCTAATGGGTTGCACAAATATGCAAAAACATGTTATTTAAACCTAAATTGATAGGTAACATTAAAATAACATGTGAAAAAGTTAAACAAAATATCGAAAATAAATTTTAAACTAGAGATGGGCCGAACCGGGCTTCGGCCGGATTACCGGATACCGGATATCCGGCCTTCATTGGGACCGGATATCCGGCGAATATCCGGCCTTCGGCGAGACCGAATCACAGTATTTAGGCCGCCGGATCAAATGTTGCAGCACTTGCTAAAATGCGCGCGGGGAGGCCCCGCTTATCTTATAACTGATGAAAATGCTGACAAATCTTTTCAGGGTAGTGTCTCACATTATGCTGTCAGAACAGCTTAACTTGATAGATACAGTAGTAGCATTTACGTTTTAGAGGATGTCGGGTGCTAAAACCAAAAGTAAGGTGTGGAGTGTGTTTAACGTACGTGATGATGATAAAACTAAAGCAAGTTGTACAATGTGCAAAAAAACTTTATCTCGAGGAGGCAATGGTAAGTCCGCTTCCACAATGCCACTAATAACGCATCTAAAAACGTGTCACCAGGAAGAATATGAAAAACAATTTAAATTTAACAGTAAAAAAGAAAGTGATAAACAACTGGTGTGTTCATCTAGTGCTAACCTTATACAACCGACATTAAACAGTATGGATCTGTTAAAAAAACATGAGACATTAATGACCAGCGATCTAAAAATGTACACTATAAAATTGCAGAAATGATTTGTTTAGATAATCAACCCTATTTAACTGTAGAAAATGATGCTTGTACAAGGTTACTGTCTCATATTCTACCTCAGTATAAAATACCTTCAAGAAAGTACTTCAGGGATAATATCATTCCTAATAATGTACAGTAGGATACGTGAAAAAATTAATCAGAAATTATCCAATATGGAACACATGTCCCTTACATCTGATATTTGGACATGTTCTAAAACCAATGAATCTTTCATAAGTATCACAGGCTACTGGATTTCGAAAATTTGGGAAAGAGAAAATACAGCTTTATGCTGTGAAAATTTTGTAGGCAGCCATACCGGACTCGCAATAGGTGATAAAATTACACAGTTAACTAGCAGTTGGAATATTGAAACAAGACAGCTTCATTTAATGTTGCGAGATAACGCACAAAATATGATTAAAGGCTGTACAGATGCACAATTAGATAGTGAAGGTTGCTTTATACATACATTGCAGTTAATAATAAATGACAGCATTAAGAATCAACGATCTGTCTTGGATATGATTGCGATTGCTAGACGAATAGCAACACATTTTAACCATTCAGCTGTAGCATGTTCCAAATTGAAAACGATTCAAAACGAATTAAACATGAATCACAAAAAAATTGTTCAAGACGTGCAGACACGCTGGAATTCCACATATTATATGTTGGAAAGGCTCAGTGAGTTAAAAAGGTGCATAATAATTTATTTAACAGAAAATAGAGCTTTTGTAAACAATCTTACAATTACAACTAACCAATGGGATCTGCTAGAATCCACAATTAAGTTACTTCAACCTTTTGAGAAAATAACAAAATTAGTGAGCTCTACAAACTCCATCATCTCAGATGTTATTCCACATGTGGCAACATTAAAACATTATCTTTCTAATCAATTGAATGAGCTGTATGGAATAGGAACTTTAAAACAATCATTAGTAGATGGAATATCAAACCGATTTTCTGACGTAGAAGACAAGGACCACTACACAATAGCCACAATGCTTCATCCTAGATACAGGGCAGCATTTTTGACTAAAAACACAATTGCCGAAGTAAAAACAAAAATAATTGAATATGCTAAAAATAAATCTCATCAAGGTGAAAATATTGAAAGCAGTGACGATAGTGATGACGATAATGAACCATTGGCTAAGATAATAAAACAAAATAATGCATCCATGTCTCTATGACAGAGTTATAATGAAATAGCAACATCAACCTTAAATTCACGAAAAAATTTAGACGTCAGTAAAGATCAAGGCGTAACTGCAGAATTAAACGATTATTTAAAGCTATCTTTACGAGAAAGAACATCTGATTCAATTATTTGGTGGAAAGATCATCAAAAAATATTTCCTAATCTAAATAAAATTGCATATGAAGATACGAGGTCACGATAACTCCAGTGAATGCAGAAAAACTACTGTTTATTCACCACAACCTAAAAAAATTAAAGTTTGATTATTAAATGGTGAGTTCCTTAATTTAATAATTTTATCACTTGCAGTAATTTATAAATATTATTTCTATTTCAGGGTTCGGAGTAATTTTTTAGAAAAAGTTTGAAGTTTTGTTCTTCTATTTTTTAAACTTAAACAAAATACCTGTGTAATGTAATATAGGTACATTATATCTTTATTGTTCATACTTATGTCTTATTCATAAACGTAAAAATAAATAAAATGTTAATTTTTACAATACTATTTCGCAGTGGTGATTTTATATTTTTAAAATATTGGTCGAATTTTGTGGCCGGATTGGCCGGATTTTATGGCCGGATTCTCCGAAACCGGATATTCGGTATTTAGGCCGGATAGGCCGGATGCAGTATTACTGCCGGATATTCGTCCCATCCCTATTTTAAACTTAAAAAAATGACAATTCTATGCCAACAAAAAGTATGCTTCATTAGTATGAGATGCGCGCAGATCTTCCTGTCACGAATGCCACCCGAACTTTCATCGAGCGGCCACTTCGGAAAATCGATTTGTAAAGGTGAGTTTAAACGGATCGTTTGGTCTCATTCAGCAAGGAAATACGAAACTCTCCTTATCATTAAATGAAATGTACTTGTGTTCGTAGTTTTAATAAACACAACCAATAGGCATAATAAGTAATTGTTTTCTGTGATAATATCACTATTAAAAGTAATGGGAAGTTTGCTTACAAAAACCCGAAAATAGTAACCGTCGAATGCAGCCATCTTTTGCCTGTTTAACACGGCACGTAGTGTTGTGCATTATTATATAGGTATGATGATGATTTCAAATAAGCAGCTTTATCTTAATGACAATCCAAAACTAGGCAATTTCTTGGAAAACTTGGAATTTCAAGGCAAACGGATGCTTTTATGTTTATGAACTAATAGTACCTGATTTTTAGGCCTCTTAATATCGTTTCACATAACCTAAAATTAAAAAATGTTTTACAGATAACAGAGCTAGATTTTAACGATAGGTAAAGTGTCTCTTACAGTCAAGTCTAGTTTATGGAAATTATCGTATTAGTGCAGTACATAATAGTAAGAATATGTGCCAAAGCTGAAATAGATATCTTTACATTTGTGGAAATTAACAAAAAAAAAATTACTTGAAGGCCCTATAACTTGTGAGAACAATTTTTGAATTTGCGCTTTCCGTAATTTTTCCGCATTTGTAACCCAGATTTTAGCATTAGTCCCGGTTCAATTACGCCCAAATTAATAGTTCAGCAAGGTTTCAAAACTTTATTTCGTGTGTTTCAAATATTAGCGTTTTGCAGTTCACTTTCTATCTTTAATTCAAGTTCAGATATGCGTGTTCTAAATTTAGCTTGGTTCCTGCATGCTATGTCGCAAATGTGCCTTATCGCATTCTAAGAATGTTGTCATTGCTTGACGGCCCAAAACTTCCCCCAAAGTCTTAGGCGTAGTACTGTCAGAATTTCATCATGCTGCGTGCTGTTTAGTTTAATTAACTGTATACTTTACGTACATTTTTGTGCCTTTTGCAGAAGTTAAAATTAACTGTGTGCTTTTTGACAGTTTTTGTGCCCATTAAAGTTGTGAGTGTTTTCGTTTCGTGGCAACAGTTAGCCATTCTGTGAAGATGGAGAGATGCAAATAAATTAGTTGTAGTCGAAAAATCCTTACTGTGGGGTTGCAAGACCTCCAATTACCGCTTCAGCTGATCATTTACCGGATTCTCAAAGGAACCAGCTCTATCTTAACCAAGGCGTCGGTCATGTTAATCTTGTCTATTTGCCTGTTGAGGGGATTATTAACGTTTCAACTCCTGGCCGTAGTAACCGTCATCTCAAAGCTCTGTTCCCACCACCCGCAAACACCCTTTTAAGCAGTTACTGATTTTACCAGTTGCTGGCGGCTTCAAGGGACATCAATTTTAACTTCCGTGGATTCTACAAACCAGGTATTTGTTCCTAGTTATTTATAGTGCATTTTAAACCCTTTTGTGCGCCGTTGTTCGGAAGATGTGTGTGCGTAATTTAAGCTAACGTCGATGCACACCTAGTTTGAGATTTTGTTGTTTTTAGTGAAATTCAAGGAATATCACCGTAGTAAATTCTGTTGTTAAATTCACAATTGCTGATTTCACTATTGTAAGTAAACGTTGTTTCTGTCAAGTAGTTTTAAAGCTACTAACCCCTTTATTGGATTTCATGTTTATGCAATTATTTCACATGTCTGTAACTTAATAGATTTCATTTAATTATTATGTGCGTTATTATTTCATATACTAACTGTTGCATGCGTATTTGTGTTGTGTTTTCTTTGTAAGGAATACAGAGAAGTGCTGGAGAAAATGAACTAAAGGTGCTGCTCGCTGGTTGAAGTCAAGCACTACAACCCCCTTTTAAGCTCCGTTTATTTGTTTCCACTTTTGGAGTGAAAGGGTGAACGAACAAAAGTGGTGGATCTTGTTTACCGGATTGTAGTTCTAATTCTAAGGTCGTAACGAACCCGCCCTTCTCACTGAGCGTTTCAAGCCAGAACCTTTTGTTACAGCCCATCATAACGAGGTTGGGGCAACGATTCTGCGTAATTTTCCCTATTGTGTAGTTTTTATGAAGTAACAAACTGACGAATTTGTTTTAAAAAGTATTTACGTTGTAACAAATAGTTTTGTGTCGTTAATACTGTTTTCGCCTGTACCAAATTTCTTACAGGCGGGACTTTGTACCAAGGTACATTCGGATTAATTGGTTTATTATAACGTAAGGAATCTAAAGTCTACACATTACCCTTTTTCTGTGACGTCAGAAATAACAAAATATACCTTATATTAAATTATACGTATATCACAGATAGTTGACATCAGAATGAAATTGACATATGACATTCGCATTGTCAAATTGGAGGTAGGTTGGCACTACTGCTATTGTTCACTACGTAATTTTTAGTTTATCACATCGGTGCTACTTGCAAGCTCGTATCTGTCACGCATTTCAAATTAACTTTTGTCAATTTATTTACAAAGGTTTCTTATGATGGAGTATGTAGAAGAGTGGAGATGCATAACACTTACAATTGAACTTACTCTGATTTACTCACTAACTATTTTGATTTACAGAAATCGTTAAACCGTAACCTTAATTTTCTTCTTGGACATTTTTGTAACTTAATTGCTGTAGCTACAGTCTAAAAATATATGTGTTATTCTTAACACTTTTCAACATAGCTCTGAAACTAGTATTTAGAAGTAGCACAAAGTTAATAATAACATTTTTAAAAACTCATACCAATACCAAATCACACAATCCCTTTTCGAGAGATTGCCGCGCTTCGTTAATGCGTCGCGTGGCAACATGCTTTCTCAATCGGCAATGACCAACTTTGCGCTCTTAATACACAATATACTATTCTATTATTGTTATTATTCAATATATAAAACCCCAATTTTACCTTGGAAACACGCCAATATCAAAGGTGCGCTGATTCTGCCCTTTCCACCAATAGCAGTCAGCCTGTCCATCGATAATAGCGATCGGGTCGCTCACATGAACCTTCAGCTTGTCAGGCTCGTCCTGCCGTCCAGTAGCTTTCATAACAGGTGGCATGGCCTTCCGGAAGAACTCCTTAATAGCAGCGAACATGGGCCTTTCTTGAGGATTCTTCTCCCAGCACTGCAGCAGCATAGTGTAGATCTCCAGGGGGCACGCGTCCGGGTGGTGGAGCCTCTCGCCTTCGCGATCAATTTTACGCAGAATTTCTGAACCTAAACTACAGAATTAATTTTTAACTTAGCGTAAGCACTGCAAACTTGCCGCTGAGGCCGATCCAGGGCTCTTCGCCGAAGGTAAACATCTCCCAGACCGTAACCCCAAACATCCAGGTGTCGGAGGCGTGGCTGAACTGCCTGTACCGCAGAGATTCGGGGGCGCACCATGGAAAAGGCACTTTCTTATGCTCAGTCATGACGTAGCAGTCTTCTTGTTGCGGCAGGGCACGCATCAGACCAAAATCGCCTATTTTAACCTACAGTTTCGCTGTTGTAACTGTTACAGGAAGATTAATTGAGCTTACCTTATCCTTAGCTGCTAGAAGAACATTTCGACATGCGAGATCTCTGTGTAAAAAACGCTTGCTTTCTAGGTACGCCATGCCTGTTGCAACTTGAGTCGCGTATTCGCACAGCAATGGCACTGGGGTGTGTTGGCATTCTTTTCTTAAACAATCTAAAAGCGAACCCAGGGAGGCCAGCTCCGTCACCATCATCATCGGCTGAGAAAGCACCACTCCGTAAAGTCTACAAAGCGACACAATTAGGTTAAATGTAAAGTTAAAATGTCTGCAATCATTGCTTTTACACTACTAGTTAGCTAATGCCATAGTAATAGCAGGTGAATCTTTTCACGATCAACTGACGAACCTCGTTAGTTCAAATAAATCGTCACTGATGACAGGCTTAGTTTGAGGACGTACTTAGCCATCCCCCTAATTTTCAATATAATTTGTTCACCTACAAGGTTTAAAGTAATATTTGCAATAGTAAAGACGTCTGCTGAGAGGTTTTAAGCTCCTCATAAGCGTTGGCTAATTAATAGGGTATATAAGCTATATTGTACCTGATTAGATTAGGATGACTAAGGGTGTGCATAGACTGCACCTCCTTGATGAAGTCATCGAAAACACCAGGTTGCGTAAGAGCATCAGCTTTGAGCACTTTCACGGCAACGGCCAACGTTCGACCAGTAGGACTCGTCCATTCCCCTACGAAAAAATCCGTAACTTGACGTATACCATATTTCACACATTACCTCTCCTGACGACTCCAAACGAGCCGTCCCCCAGCTTCACAGACAAGGTAACATCTTTTTCCTGTATGAGGCAGGTCAAACTAAGGGCGAGCTTTTCCTCCGAGGCATTCTTTTTGCTGTTTATTTGCTTGCTACCTGACGGGATGAGTTTTGTTAGTATATTGCGTTTCCATTGTTGCGCTTTTCTCTTCTTGATGGTATCCAACAGCCGTCTTGCCCCTTAAATTTCTATATTTAGTCGGTGTCATTAAGTGTTTCACTAACTTTACCTGGTTTACTAAGGCCTATTTTTTCCAAGTCCTGTGTTTGCACGTAGTCGAAGTGTTCTAAGCGTGTGATCTGCAAGTCATCTCGAATGGGGGCCAGAAATTGGCTGAGCTGGACGTCCTGCAATATTTCGTACAACCATTCGATGCCCTCTTCTGACATGACTTGCTTGCTGTGGCTAAAACGAGTTTCAGATTACGTTCAATGAGTTATATCTCTAGACCATACAGGATGTGAGTGCATTATTCAAAGCCAATCATGCAAAACCGTGATTGACGATTCAAAAATAAGATTCCGTTTCGCAACGCGCTTGTTTTGACCGCTAATTTATTTGATAAATGGGAGTTAATCGGATAAATTATCGCATAACGTAAGTGAATTCAAAGAAATCTTGAGATGTTAAATAACAGGAAATCACGTCTCCGTCCAGGATTTATTGTTCCGCCGCAAGCAGATGCAGTTTTTACCTTGCATTCGAGCTGGAGAGTATTTTCTTGTCGCTGACGTTCAAGACTGTACGCCCTACATCACTCGAGAGTGAAATAATAATATGTTAGGACACAAAAAACCACACAAACAAACACAAGGACATATTTGCAATAAAACTTGCAAAAGTGCTATACAAACTGCATATTGATGAATTGCCAACTTAATCTGACAGCTAAATTTCCTAAACTCTACATTGTATATAGTCAGTATCAATTACTCTGCGGTCAAGTATTTCTGTTTCCAACCAACTGCCTGCTGGCAGTTTTGGCACTTTTATTATTATCTCGCAAAAATTGCGAAAATGTTAAACACTACCTTAAGGCGTTTAACGCAGAATATGGTAGGTCAAAACTTTCATTCATCACTTTGGAATAGACAACTTATATCATAATTATATCTCATGGTAATGGCTTTGTGCTTAAAATATCTACCCTCTGCAACTTTTCAGATTTTACTTGTCGCGTGTACAATTCTCCTGAGATTAATTTCCAGATTGATGTCATATGTACAGATTTTCAGAAAGCTTTTGACAAGTATAAAAGTTAATAATCATGATCTACTGGTACATAAGTTGTGGTACTAATAAGGGTTCTTTATCTTCACATTTAATTTTTTTCTTCATATACACACCACCTAAGTTTATTATGAAGTCGCAAGGTTTTACTTTGAGGGTATTGTTATTTCTTATCGTCATTACTGACCTACCAGTTCACATTAATTTAATAGGCGATTGTCATAAGCTTCAATCAGATCTCAACCGATTATACATTTGGTGCTGTGATAACAAGTTACCATTAAATAGTAGGAAAAAAGTCCAATATTTTCAATTACAAAATACACGACGCAATTCTTGAGCGTATAAAAAAGGTTAAGTCTGCTGCTTGACACACATTTGTTTGTGTCAAAACTGACGCAAAACCTAACCTGCTAACCTCGAATTTGACATAGACTTACAGTGCCACCAACATAAACAGTGCCAACCTAAGAAAAAAAACACAACCATTTATGATCACCCGGTACTATCAGTGTTGGAAAATAAATAGAAATGATTCAAAACTAATTCTTGAAATTCTTATATTTAAAAAACATAGATGCTATCCAGACTATCGTCATGTAAGATCGGCAGATTTGCGCAAAAAAATCAAATGCAAAGTCTTGCTATTGCTAATAGAAAACATATTTAGTTAATTCCCAGATTTACAGATTTCAATTTGAAATTCCACGATCAGGTGCTAGAACTTCTGCTCTCTTTTTCATTCTCGTAGTAACATTCACATACAATGCACCCCTTCTAGCTACGCTAAGATTGTTTAATGAATTGTGCAGTGTGACAGAATTGGATTCTACATGAAATCTAATATGTACATTAATAGTATATTAAAGTATGAGTGGATAACAAGGTCTTTAAAACACGCGCGAGTTTTCGAGCACGAAGCCGGAGTGTTCGAAATAGAGCAAGTGTTTTAAAGACCAGTTATCCACGAATACTTTACGCTATTTTTTATTATATCGTACCTCCAATACTGGAAATAAATTAGGCACTAAAAACTTGGAAATAATTTTTGTCGTGATAAATCGAGAGGGCATAATAATATTGCTACTATAGTTACGAGAATTATTTACGTTTTTGTCGCGTCCATGTCCGTTGTTGCATTCAATCGTTTCCTTGACTACCTTTAAAGCTCGGCGAGCTTTAATCGCCTGTATTCGCACGCTCAGGCGTGCTTTAAACGGCGATTCTGATGCAGGTATAATAAAAAAAAAATTATATGATTATTATAACTATAGACAAATTTTTACTTGGAAATACAAATTCTGAAATTCTAGGGAAACCATTGACAACAAGCATTATCGCTAGATTGAATTGTGTTAGTATATAAGCATTTTGTTATTATTTTTGCATTGAGGTTAGATTCCACGTCGACTGGTTGACATTTAATTAAGTTTTCTACTCCTGTAACTAAAATTTCATTTAACATACTAACATACACGTCGCTAAGTGACCTTTTAATCATGCCTTCATAACCTGTGATTAAAGAACCTCTTAGTGACGGGCACTAGTAAATTTAGCTGTGATATTCTTTCCTATTGCCATTTTGGATGGATGTAATTTAGTGAAACTGACAAAAATTCCGAAAACTTTCCCTGGAAAGTCGTATTCACAGATAAGTTGTTACAGTATCAAATTGACTCATTGACACTCACAGCTGTGTGAGTACCAAATAACTAAACAAGACCGGGAAATTGCACGCTCACCCTGAAAATCGTAAGAAAAAGGCCTCGGCTCAAATACGCTCAAGGAGAAGGCAGGGTCCTAAAACGAGACACCACAGGGCAAGCGTGTTGAGGTATATATATATATAGTGTTACCAAATAAATGGGTACCACAAGATCCAAATCAGGAGACCCACGTTCAACTGGACCTTGAGAGTCAAACGGGGCGAAAAATACTCAAATAACTATTTCTGGAAACCACAGTGCAGCGACAAACGCAACTACCTACCTGCCTCACCTTACATTGATCGTGACATAGTGACTCAGTCACCCTGTAAACAAACATACACAAAACACAAAGTAAAAAAATATGACGGTACAGTTAATACATCTATTGGGCCACTTCACATGACCAACTAACAGCTTACATATTACCGACGTGACTGGCACGTAAGACAATCTGTACTAACCTACTTATGGGATACGCCCAGCTGGGAAGCGCTTTACCTAAAAATTACGACGCATGCTGAAGCGTACACAAAGATAAAATTAGTTCTAGCTAAATTACGACAAGTATATTACAAGTATATTACGCAGGCGTGAGGTTTACACGTGGGTGTACCAGACGCGAGAATGCGAATTTAATTATAAATAACAAGCAAGACGTCTCGCAGCGGAGCACTGTAAGTACTGTATTTGAATTTATTGCCAAACAGACAAGAATGAATTTAATGCAATACAAGCAAGACAGCTCGCATGCGAAGTCGTGTACGGCACTATATATGAATTGAATGTAAAACAAACAATACAGCTTGCAGCGAAACCGTGTACGCCACTATATATGAATTGAATGTAAAACAAACAAGACAGCTTGCAGCGAAGCCGTGTACGGCACTATATATGAATTGAATGTAAAACAAACAAGACAGTTTGCAGCGAAGCCGTGTACGGCACTATATATGAATTGAATGCAACACAAACCAGACAGCTTGCAGCGAATTGGTATGCAACACTAATGTTAATTTAGGCACATGCTAGCGAAACAGTTTATCGACACAATGTTGTTACCTGATTACTAGCTCGGCTTCAATGCGCTACTGCAGTGGCATCTGGAATCTTCCTCTATGCATCAAGCGTGGGTGTATTGTGACTGTCCCCTTGGTGAAACATGGAAATGGGCAAAGCCGTTAATTGGATCACTCGGCGATTAATCTCGTCGAAACAATGACGGACAAACTTAGGCATAACCGCCTTCATACGGATGAATGAACCCAAACAGCAAGCCCCCGTTCGGCCACCAACAACGAAACACTCGTCACCTCCAAGCTAGCCCAGCCCTGTCTGACGTTCGAAGCTACCAAACGAGTTCACGAGCCCAGCTGCCGTCACGCACGGCCGAAATGACCAATCGGAAGCCAGGGCCACGCGTCATACTACTGCAGCTGTCCCTGTTCGAGAGAACATCGACCGATGATTCAAATAAAATTCGGGAAGGTTTTCTCACTCGCTCCCACAGGCTAAATTTTAAATAACTTAGAAAACAGACGCTCTACAATAAAGGGGTACGCAGCTGCATAAACTGGACCAAGAGCCACGTGCGGGCTAGGATTGTGCGTGATGCAAAAGGCTGCCGTAAAAAGATGCTATAATGCCGAAACGGGTCTGAAATACAGGCGGACTCGCCAATTATGTACCAAAACTGTTCTAAAGGTTTGTTTAATTATCGGAATTAAGGAAAGATAGAAAATGGCCTGACAAAGTCGACATTTCCAGTGGATGGTCGCGAGAAAACCTGCATTTTGAATCCCGGACCTAGTACCCCAATAAATTAAATGTCTGGGTAGGAATGCTGGGTAAGAACATGATCGGTCTATTTTTACTTCCTTTTACAATAAAGGAAGTATTGGATTCACCCAAAAAATTCGAAATTGAGTTTTCAACAATCTACACGTTTTAGAGTCCCCTGATCCAAAAAAAAACATTTTTTTTTATTGGTCTGTCTGTCAGTGTGTCTGTCTGTCTGTGTGTCTGTCTGTCTGTCTGTGAACAGAATATCTCAAAAACAAAAAGAGGTATGGCGTTGAAACTTCATATATATGTTTTGTGTACTATGCAGATGAGACAGCAAGCTTTTGAAGAAAATCGCATACCCGGAAGTATGGTGTTTACTCTTGTGATTTTTCAGTTCTTTTCGATTTTTAAAAAAAACGGCTCTAATGATTTTTTTAAAATTTTACATTTTTATTACATTTTTAATGTGTATTGATGTGAGAGAGGTAATGTTCCAGTTGAATACTTCTAAAGTGGGTTTCCTTTGTTTTATTTTCTATTTTTTTAACTCCTATTTTAAATAGAACACCCAGTATATTATTACATTTTTGAATTCAAATTAAAATTTTAGAGAAAATTTGTCGCTTCAACTAATGCTCTATTTTGTACCGTTTTTGTAGAATTTCTAATTTTGGAAAATGTTTGACAAATGCTTAAAAATTAAAAATTAAATTTTTGACTAGTTATAAGACTACTGTAAAAGGAAGTTGTGTGAGTGTATCACAACAGATCTTTTATTGATGGAACCCTAATAACCTGCCCTAAATACATGAAATATTACTACAGCAGCAAATCATTTCAGAAATTCGACGTATAGCATTGCGAGATTTAATGAACTTGAGTTCAAGAATATCTGAACAATACATTCCCAAATAGACTGTTGAATGGACGAGGAACCATTTTGTAACCAGCTAAATCTCCAGTTATGTGGCTACATATAGGTCCCGAGTGGTGTAGCTTGAACAAGCGTTCACGTTCGATCAGCAGAGTTAAGCAACGCTGTCTCTGGTCAGAACTTGGATGGGAGTTCCACGGCTGTATCTCTCGGCGCCTCGTGATACGGCTGTCAAGGAAATAGTTGGTCCCAGCTGTCATAACAACATCATGACTGTCGTTAGTGGGGTTGGAAGTCCCACAGCGACGCCTATAATTGGCCTAACGGCTGTTGGCTGAGTGTGAAATAAATAAATAAATAAAATCGAAAATTTATTGTTTTCCGCATAATACAACTAACGATTTGAAGAACTGCATTTAAAAATTAAAGAGGTACATCAGAGTACTAGTATTAATACGTTGGCTAATTTGCGGATAAGTTTCTATGATCGCTTAGGATATTATTTAGAGCAAAGGCAGGCTCTTTGAACACGAGCTAATTTAAACTTCTTGAGTTTTGTTGTTTGAAATAAAAATAGTTTTACTTTTGTTTACATCTTTTTACTTCCTTTTACAATAAAAGTATTGGATTTACCCCAAAAATTCTAAATTAAGTTTTCAACAGATCGTCACGTTTCAGAGTCCCCTGAACCCAAAAAACATATTTTTTTGCATTGGTCCTGTGTGTGTGTGTGTGTCTGTTTGTCTGTGAACAGAAAATCTCAAAAACGAAAAGAGGTATTGGGTTTAAACTTCATATATAAGTTTTGTGTACTATGTAGATGCGACAGCAAGCTTTTGAAGAAAATCGCATAACCGGAAGTAGGTGTTTACTCTTGCGATTTTTCAGTTTTTTTAAATTTTTTCAAAAACGGCTTTAACGATTTTTTTCAAACTTCTCATTTTTATTACATCTTTAATGTGTATTGATGTGAGATAGGTGATTTTCCAGTTGAATACTTCTAAAATGGGTTTCTTTTGTTTTTTTTCTATTTTAAATAGAACACCCGGTATATTATTACATTTTTTAATTCAGATTAAAATTCTAGAAAAAATTTGTCTCTTCACCTAACACTCTATTTTGCACCGTTTTTGTAGAATTTGTAATTTTTTAAAATTTTTGACAAATGCTTAAAAATTTAAAATCAAATTTTTGGCCAATTAGAAGATCACTGTAAAAGGAAGTTGTGTGCCTGTATCACACCAGATTTTTTTGCTATGAGTTAGTTTGTTCGGAATAAAATATTTCTTATAGGAACCTATTCTTTTAGTGATTCATATAATTTTCTTTAATTTTCAAAAATGTAAATACTTTCAGATGTAACGCTGCCAGAATGAAGCAGTTGGTTTTGTGCTGAATAGCATCAATTTGATCCGGATTGAAATTATTTTCTAAATTTTCTGTTTGGTTTCTTTCTCTTGTTAGCTCATTGCTGAAAATCTTATGGTTTAAAATATTAATCAGCAAAAGCTTAATACAGTTGAAACTTCGTCTTAATACCTTCTTATAATCTTTTGGAGCTTATAGATGTTGTTGCTACTGAAATTTTGTTAGCCATTGGTCTACGTCTACAAGATCTATCTGTACTTAGGATTTTTTTCCACTGTTTCTTTCACTGTTGTAACATAATAGGATAAAATAAAAACATAATACTCCATGAGGTTGGATCCATCCAATGAAAAACGGGCATCGCACATGTGCCAACTCTTAGTTTAATACTATACAGGGACTGTAAAATTAATCAAGGCCGACTATATTAAATGTAAACATTTAATATAGTCGGCCTTGAGTTAATACACTCATGGCGCCCTCTTTAGGGCAGGTCGAGAAGTATTCAACCCGCCCTCGTTACGAAGCCTCC
Organism: Agriotes lineatus; assembly: GCA_940337035.1. NCBI lineage: Eukaryota > Metazoa > Arthropoda > Insecta > Coleoptera > Elateridae > Agriotes > Agriotes lineatus. The sequence goes on from CALNHX010000814.1 coordinate 247,655, forward strand.
ATATTGGTGTGTAAGACTTATGAAAATAGTTTCTAATAGGTACTTTGCATCGATGCAATCAGATACAGTTTAAATTCATTTTTGCAGTTCTAGAATAGTGCCTAGAAAACATTGCATTTAAAGCAACCGACGTATACGGTACGGATTTCTAAAAAAGTTCAGGAAAAATATTTTAGTTAAGTATGAATGTTTTTATTGTTAATATTATTTACACATAATTACAATTGTAATATAAATATTTAATTAAAACTCTGAAAAACATCACGGTATTTGAAATTCTCTCATTACCTTCTAATAATATAATTTTTACAGTCATTTGAAAAAATTTGCATCCATTAAAGTTACGAATGTCTGTTGATGGTACTTCTACAAAATATTTATAATACTCTCTATCTGACAGATTATAAGTCTTATTAAAAGGACAATTTATTTCTTCTACATGCTGCAGTTCAGCTTGATATTGATACCGTCCATATACAGACGCAGGGCCAAAATTACAAACCGAAACGTTTATATTTTCATTACTAGTCTCAATCATGATGTGAAAACGGTCATTATATGCAATTAATGCTTGGTTTATTCCTATTCTGTCTATTGCTGTTCCTAAGAATGTAGCTTCTGTAGCAGCTGTAAAACGACCTTCTCCTTCGCATGCCATGTAGTGTGAAAGTAATTTATGTTGTAGACCATGCCATTCACAACAACACTCATATATCCGTTTAGGGCATGACTGTTGGTGCTCTTGTATTTCTCTAGCTAGCGCGACCACTACTAAAAGTAGGCCTTTTAGCGCTAGCTTGTTTCACTAAAAGTGACGTTTTATAGTTTACCTTGGTTAAAGAAATCAGCTGTTTATTTTTAGCACATGGGCTAAAAGTGAAGTGAGGTTATAAAACTACAATTTCAAACTGGAAGTGAAGTTGTAAAGTTATTCTAGTTGCTTCTTGCGTTACAGGTAAAGTGTTTTTGAAATAATTAAAGCATTGTGTAATGAATACAGTCAGATGTGAAGTATCAATAATTACATTTCGTAACTCACCTTGACAGTACTGGCGTGGCAAACAATCGCCCTCGCGGCGTGGCCTACTGTTTATTATGACATAAACTAAGTGTCGCAGATGCAAACCTTTGTTAAATCGATATTTATGGATTTATAACGGTAAAATTAAGGTCGTAGATAAAATATTGTATGCAACGCGTGCTAAAAGTCGTTTATGCACGAGACATGAAAATTATGAAACTCAAGGCTGAGTTTCATAATTTTCATGTCTCGTGCATAAACTTCAACTTTTAGCATTTGTTGCATAAATAGCTATTACCTGTCACATCGACCATTTTGTAGAATAGCTGGAAATTTATAGCTGTATGTAGAACACTGCTTCCTTGATATACGACACTGAAGTTTCTTATCGGTTTGTCAAGTTGAAAAAATTTCTGTGATGGACGCTGCGTATAGTGACTAGATGACTAGATTTTACTTAACTATAGTTATCTAGTCACTATAATTAACGCTGCGTACAGTCCCTGTATATAGTAAGATAAGAGTCGGGCAAACGCGGTTCAATTTTTGATTGGCTACGATCCACTGCACATGCGCAGTAATCTAAAATGGAAATTTGAAGGGTGGCTATGGCAATGACAATTAAATGAGTACGTAATATTAGGGAGTTTTTGCATAACGTTCCGCTAAAATGACGGCACGTTAAAGCCCATGTTACCTAGCGACGTCCACAATACAGCCAATCAAAATTAAATCTGTCGATTTTAACGTAACGTTATTTTAACGTGACGTTGTGCAAAAACTCCCTATTGTTCGATTCGACGACAAGACAAGTTTTTAGAGGTTATATGTTTACTACACCACCAAAACACCGCTCGTAAATTACTCAATCCGATCTATCTACAGCTGACCACCAATCGGTAAACGGTAGATACCTACCAGTGTAGTTTTCGTAAATGCATTAAGTTTACCATTTATTGACAATGTCAAACTGACAAGTAATTAAATTCATCAAAGTGACACATACTAAGGAAAACAACTCCGACCTTGAACGCATCATTTATTTTTGGAACACTAATGGCGGCTGACATTTGTGTTTGCCCGACTCTTATATAACTATATACAGGGACTCTAACGCTGCGTAAGTGACTGTAACCAAAGAGCATATACCGGGTGGCCATAAATATCTGATATCACATTACCTTTGGAATCAGCACCGCTTTATTAAAGTGATGAATCCAACTAAACTAAATGTCATTAATGTCATCACAACTAAAATTCCTATCTGTCAAAAATTATTACAGATTGCAATAAGTATTGAAGTTAGAACAGGAGATTTTTATAATCGAGTCGTAGGCTAAACTGCAGAATCTGGGGCACATTCCCCTCCTCTTATTTGCATTTTATTACATTTCATACCAATACTTATTATAATTGAAATATGTATAATGCTAACCAACATTTATAAGTAGCTAATTCCATGGCTACCGGGATCTCAGATGTTTATGGCCGCCCGGTACTTTGCTGTAACGCTGCGTACAGTGCCTTTATATAGACAGTGGCGACAATACAACTAAGCCACACCCCCGCCGCCATATTTATGCAAATTTCTAACGGGTGTTCATTTAAATCTGTGATCAGAGTCGACTGTGATACGTGTTTTACGTTTGGCAGTACTGAAAACATTCGAGATTTGCAGGTTAGGATTTGCGTCAGTTTGTGTCAAAACTGACGCAAATCCTAACCTACTAACCTCGAATTTGACATAGACTGACAATACACTTCAGTACTGCCAAAAGTATAACACGAATCGCAGGTGATTTAGCCGAAACATGGCGGTTAAAATCACGTGATCTAGGGAGCCAATCAAAAGTAGGACACCCCATTGTCGCCACTGTCTATATAAAGGCACTGTAACGCTGCGTACAGTGCCTTTATATAGACAGTGGCGACAATGGGGTGTCCTATTTTTGATTGGCTGCCTAGATCACGTGGTTTTAGCCGCCATGTTTATGCTAAATCACCTGTGATTCGTGTTATACTTTTGGCAGTACTGAAGTGTATTGTCAGTCTATGTCAAATTCGAGGTTAGTAGGTTAGGTTTTGCGTCAGTTTTGACATAAACTGACCCAAATTTTAACCTGCAAATCTCGAATGTTTTCAGTACTGCCAAACGTAAAACACGTATCACAGTCGACTCTGATCACGGATTTAAATAAACACCCGTTAGAAATTTGCATAAATATGGCGGCGGGGGTGTGGCTTAGTTGTATTGTCGCCACTGTCTATATAAAGGCACTGTAACGCTGCGTAGAGTCCCTGTATATAATTATATACAGGGACTCTAACGCTGCGCGTATCGCTGCGCCATCTGTTGAGCGTTGTATTAACTATTTGCATACCGGCGCCTAATTGAAATATATGATTGAAACACTGTGATTCACATAATTTGGAAAATGTTTCTTTCCATACTTTTCCTGGAAACATTGAATTCAATTTAAAATGGCAAGAATTTCTAATTAATCACATTGGTATAACAATTAATTAATTAATTTAATTTATTTACTTTACTACACATAAACACATACAACATACACACATAAATCACAATTTTTTCTACTGTTGGGTGTAACAATACAAATATTTTCACTTTTCTGATATAGATGTTAATCGACTGACGGAGCATTAGGTTGTATGCAGCCAACATTTTGCACCTAACTGTTTCCATGTAACTGAAGGAAAACAACGATTAGTTGCAGGAGCTATACCGTTTAATGTATTTTTCTTAATATAACCTTTAATAGTTGCCATTTTAATCTACCTATATTTTAGATTCCAAATGAACACTACAATTGTTCCACTGATTTACCACCTTCAAACGATCCTAACGAATCATATATCTCTTACTCTTGTACATCCCAAACTTCACTTACAGCTGCAGAAATACAGGATTTACTTCATACAAAACGATTATTAACTCAAAAATTGAAACGCCTAAAAATCAAATACGATAGCTTGAAGAAAGAATTGGAAACAGAAAAGGAAAAATAAAAAGATAATTTTGAGTAGAAATGTATAGAACAAATTAAAAAATCGGGAGTGTGCTCCCCTAGACTTTCTCGCATTCGCCTTGTTTTCTAGCAAATTTGAAAAGTTTATTGCAATGTATATACATACAGCGATAAAATTACATTTTCAGGTAACCACTACCTGTTTAGGTAAAGTGCCGCTTTAGGTTAACCTATCATACTGAAATTGTATATCTGGGAGTTTTTCTCAATAATAAATGTATGTGCAAAATTTCGTGCAAATACCTTGAAGCAAACTGGTACTTTACTTGAATGGATACCGCTACCTGTTTAGGTAAAATGCCACTTCCGGTTAACCGATCATGCTGAAATGTAATATCTGGTAGTTTTTCTACATAAGAAATGTATGTACAAAATTTTGTTCAAATATCTCGAAGCAAACTGGTACTTTACTTGAATAGGTACCGCTACCTGTTTAGGTAAAGTGCAACTTCCGCTTAACCGATTTCGCTCAAAATTTGACAGGAATCTACAAATTTTGAATAATGACTATGTACATAATTTCAAGGGTCTAGCTTATTTTGTTTTTAAGTTATTGTGTTCACACACACACACACACACGCACACACATACACACACACAGACATAATTCGAAAAATGGTTTTTTCGGACTCTAGGAGGTCTAAAACGTCAAGATTCGTCAAAATCTCGAAGTCGATTTTTTTGACGATTACAATACTTTCTCTATACTACCGTATGCGAGAAAGTAAAAAGATGCAAAAGATATGGTTCCTAGAGCAATATTCTTGCTTGATCAAATTAAGAACTATAAGAAAAAGTATCCCAGATGGTCAGAAGTAACCATTCGTCATTGCATTGCCTGGAGATTCTGTTCTGCCAAAGGTTATAAATTTTCCAGGAATGTGCTCTTACCTTGCAGAACAACTTTGCGAAAATATTTTGACAATGGAAACAAAAATTTAGTCAAAAGTCGATTATGTCAGAGATTGAAATTTTAAGTAATCCAGAAAAAGTTTGTTCTTTGGTAATAGACGATATGGCTGTCCGAGAAACAGTTTGTTATTTGAAAGCAGAAGATCGAATATTTGGCCTAGAAATTATTCATAGAGCATTCAATATAATATAGGAAATAAACCAGTGGTTGCAAATCAACTTTTATGTTTTGTTATCAATGGATTGTCGACCAAGTATATTATCCCTGCAAGTTATTACTTTCACAGGCAGTTGTATAGTAAAGATTTGTATAACCTGACATTGGGCGTTTTACAGTTACTTGCCGAATGTGGATTTAAAGTAGTAAGGATTGTAGGTGATAATCACAAAACTCATGTAGGTTTATTTAAACATTTTGAAAATGGCAGGCTTCAGAACGTCGTCCCTCATCCATACACTCCTGGACTTAAACTTTTTCTAAGTTTTGACTACTATCCATGCACTTAAGAACGCAAGAAATTTATTTCTGCATCATGATATGGCTTCATCTCTGGAATTATTTCAGCAAATTACTTGAAAGAGGTTTTTGAAATTGAGTCAACTTTAACAATTTAACCTATTAGTAGATATTTGACAAAAAAACATTTATATCCGTCCAATTTAGACAAAATGAAAGTAAATTTAGCTGTCCAAATATTTTTCCTTCCGTTACAGCATCGTTGACATATCTTATTCATCACGGTGGTGAAGAGCTGAGTCATTTTCAAGATTTTGTTAAAACAATAGAATAGGCTACATGGAAAACATGTACAAATTTTTCCAACTTCACGATGTCAGCAACAGAACACAGCACATTCAGGAAAACGATGCAAATGCTGCACCATACGTTGACGTTAGCGATGAACGTCTCATTTGGTCGAATGAGGTATTTCCACAAATGATATCCAGTCAACATCATCACAACTAAATATAACTGGCTTAACTAAGGAGACTGCTGAAGCTTTAATATTTACTTCAAGAAGTACCTACTTATTTATGTGTTAGATATCTAATTGAAGACCTTAATTTTTATTATGTTTTAACAAGAGGGTTCAGTTCTGATGCTATAGAATCACTGTTTGCCAATGTTAGATTTCGTGGTGGATGCAATGATCTCACAGACTGCAAAGCTGCTGAATACGCGAGAATGCACGCAGTGATTGTGAAACTACTGAAATTAGTATGACTTTAAGTGACGAGCAAATTGAAAAATTGGAAAACTTACATTTTTTTTTGTGCCTGGAAATCAATCATCTTTACCTAATATTGAAGCAGCAGCTACAGCGTTTCTATATGGTTATCTCATAAAGAAAATAGAAGAGTCTGTTGGCTGTCCACAATGTTTATTTCTCTTACGAGATAACTCTCCGGAAAAAACAAATCCCACAATTGTTTATAAAAAGAAAATCTCAACAAAACCTAAAATTTTCTTTGCATAATAGTTTTTATAAAATTTTTAGATGTTGAAATGTTTTTTTTGTGTACTGGTTTAGTAACAATTATCTACCAGCTTAGCAACAAGTCTGGTAGGTATGTTTTTATGTCCTAGGCTGGTAGCACTGAACAACCCCCTTGATGACGTCCGGCAGGTATTCTAAAACAAACTTTTACAGAATTTGTGAAGTTTAACTAAAGAATGCGTCTATGTTTACTAATATTATTTATTACCATAAAAATTAATCGTACAGTTATTAATAGAATGGGTATTGACCTTTTTGATGATTAAACAATTATCCAAAATGGTTCTTATTCTTGTTCAGTATACAAAAAAAAATTATACCACAAGCAACCATTATTGGCATTTATGGCATCGTTAGTTCACATATCTTGCCCTGACGGGCCCGACCGTTATAAAATATACTGCTCCACAAATGAACTGGACCACCCATAAAAATTGTATTTATTACATTACGTCATAAAAAGTATATATAAAAGTGTTTATCCGCAAACGTCACAAAAGTGACAACTTATTTGTCTTTATTGACAAGGTAAAAGTGTCACTTTATCTGCCTAAGCAGACAAAATAGCGACTTTTGCGTACTTTATCTGCCTAAGCACACAAAATGATTGCTCTCTTTCTTTCTTTCTATGTTTGTTCGCCATCTCCTCCGAAGATACTGGACCGATTAAATTGTATGATGGCTTAAAATTTTGCTAATTTTTAGAATTAGTTCGTAGGCCGGTTTTTATTTTCAAAAAAGTACGAAAAAGTTTTAATTTAAATAAACCTTTAAGCAGCGGATCGGAGCATCTGTCGCCGTGGGTTATGGTGTGACAGCTGCTGTGGCCGTGTGCTATTAGCACGGGTGATTCAGTATGTTCATATATCATTACAGTTGCGCGTTATCTGAACAACAGAGGTTGGCGCAGGGGTACAGTGCTAGCCTGAAATTTACCTGAATACGTTTGCGGATAAAATAGTATATGTTATTCGGAGTAAAAGTGACTTTATGTGGCTTAGCTGAATTATTTGCCTCACTAACGTTCGGCTAAATAAACTTCAGCTTCGCCACATAAAGTATCACTTTTACTCCTAATAACATAATCTACTATTGTTTTATAGTATACTCATATTAAGCATATTTAATTGCACTATCCTCAAATATCAAATAAAAAATTAACAAAATCATATTAATAAAATTAAAAAATAATAAAATTATAAAAAACCATATTTCACAAAAATAAGAGGAATCACAAAAAAAGGTTAATTAATAGTTCTTTGAGTCTCTTCAGAACGTTTAAAAATGTTTGGCAACGATTTGTCATACTTTGTATGCAATGTGCTATCAACATTTGGCCAAAATTCAAAATTTTAAAATGATATTTTATTAATGAACTTAGTTTTCTTTAAAACAAATTATGAAAAGAATCACTTTTTATAGTGCACAATTATGAAAGGTTACCAATACTGCCATGACTGCCCTTTTGCAAAATATTTTTAAAAATTGCTCTAATATATACAAATGGTCCAGTTCATTTGTGGAGCAGTATAGTTCGATTGTAGACGCTTAGCTACTCTGTGATATTACTGAAATTAATCAGATTTGTGTTATACAGATCGCTTTGTTTATTGAATTTACTTTTCGTTTTTTAACTTTTATAACTACAGTACCTAGTCAGTTTATTTAAGACTGAGTAGTAGAGTTACAAAAATTGTTGTCTTTTTCAAATAGAAAACCAGTTTTTTTATGAAAGAGTGTTTTTTTTTACTAACAGAATGCAAGTAACTACTGCAGGCCTCTTAGAACGGGACCCATAACAAATTAGGTACGAAGCACCAAGAACCAATAGGTCTCAGTGCAGTTAACAACATTACAGTGCTAATATGGCGAAGTTCAGTACACAGTTCTGCTTTTCAACTTAACCATCAGGGTCGTGGTGAATAAAAACCAAAGTTTGAAGCAGTGCATGTGCGTCACACGTTATATAAAAGAAAAGAAATGATTGATTACATGATATAAGTATAGTTTTTAAAGCAATGAAATCTGTTTTATTATATCATTATATAAGTCACTCAAGTACCTACCAATCTCTGAAACTCTGAACTGATTTGTTTTTAATTTCCGACGGTAGGTACATAATTATAAATTCTCTGAATATTATGAGAGAAGGACTTTTAAAAAAAAGCAGATTTTTGAAGAGGGGGAGTAAGAAAATCTTTTCTTCTAATGTTAATATTATGTACGTCAGATCTAAAGCGAATTTCATTGTATAGATAGGTGTTTTTGTAATAACAAGTTTATGAAAGAGTACAGCTGCATGTAGTATTCTCCGATTTGGCACTTCACTTCTTGTAATTTATATATGTGATCATAGTTTCTAATGTCAAACATAAGGCGAAGACAAGAATTTTGAACTCTGAAACTGAAACAGGGATCGTAGATTACATCAAAATAATTAATTCGAAAGTACCAAAGATTCACAGAGCATAGTTCTTATAGTTTTATTTAAAAAATGTTTGTTTTTATAAATAAGTCTTAATTTACTACAAGCTTTTTTGATAACAGCAGACATGTGCTCCTTAAATCTTAAGGAAGTGTCTACCTGTAATCCTAGTTTTTTGTACAATTGCTGATTTGTAATGGAGAGTTATTGATTTGTATATTTAGACTATTGATATGTTTCACGAAGTGTGTTCTTACCAAATAGCATTACCGATGATTTCGATCGATTTAGTATTAAAAAGTGTATTTCAGAATTGTGCATCAACCTACTTAGGTGACTATTTCCCGCATCTCTTATTATCCAATCAAATGCCATGATTTTCCAAAATTCAACCAATCAGGTGTTTTTATAGTGGCAAAAAACAAAATTTTCCCTTGGGATTTTATCAGTTTCTTTTGCCACTTGTATCCATGGCAACCACCAAATATGTTGTTTTAATCAAGGTGGTATTTCAAAAATGTTATTTAAACTGTCATTGTGCATCAGTATAAAGATCAAAATGAACCGATATTTGGGAAATAGTCCACTAAATGTATTTCGGGCACATGATTTTGTTCAGAAAATGTGTTACTCATGATTTGTTGTTTTTTGGCAATGCCCCTCGACAAACTAACTTTGACAAATTCCCTCCCCTTCGGCTCGAGAATTTGATCAAGTTAGTTTGTCTTGTGGCAGCCAAGCTATCATCTTTAGTAGCCTTGAAGAGAGAGAGAGACTAACCCGACAAAGTTGCCGAAAATATGCTGTTTACCAAACCACCAGTGAAAGTCGGCATTGCCGCACATTCTAACACTATTTATATTATTTGGCCCAAATGGCGTGTCCTATGCGAGCAATCAGGTGTCAATTTCAACAGAGCATAAAGATCAGAGTGAGGGATGGGATCTTCATCTTTGCTAAATTTTTAAATTATTTTGATTCTTAAAAATGGCCAAACTTTTAAAAGAATTTAGCTGCTTTGTTGAAGCTAATGCCTTTACAATTTTCAGATTAGTTTCCGTTATACTATGACCCGTTTCGTAGATATGTTGGCCAATACTATATCTATGAAACGGGTCATAGTATTACGGAAACTGATCTATAAATTGTAAAGGCGTTAGCTTCAACAAAGCAGCTAAAGTCGTTTGACAGTTTGATCATTTTTAAGAATCAAAATAATACAATTTTGATCAAAGACGGAGGTCCCATCTCACACTTTACGCTCTGTTGAAGTTGACACCTGATTGGTCACGCACTCTGGGTCTGATAGTACAAATAGCGTTAGAATGTGCGGGTGTGTCCTCTGCTTAGCATTGGCCATCTGCTCTGATTCAGGTTTTTAGGTGGTTTTCCTGAGCGAACAGACTACCTTCTCTGCGGCGAATGCCGCAGCAGCACTTCTTGACCTTTCCTGGCCTTTCTTCCGTTTTCTGCCCCTCCTTTCTCTCACCCATCTTGAAATTCCCGTTCTTGGCTAAAGACGCAAGGTCCCTATAGCAGCCCGTCCCTAGTTGGGGGAACTGAAATGACCCTGAACCTTTTTGCCTTTATCGGGCGTGCTCACTTGCACTGGTGATTTAGTGAAGAGCATATCTTCGGCCAACTTGGTCTCTCTTTTCAAGGCTACTCAAGATGACAGCTTAGCTGTCGAAACACTTATTTAGCGGTTGTTTAATATTTACGTGGTTAGGGGTTTGCAACGAATGTATCATCAGATTCAAACCGCCGCCCCCAGCAGTGTTTTAGTTATGAAAGGATCTTAGCAAATAATAATAATTATAATAAATGTCTAGTATTTCAAATTAAACCCTGTAGAAATGATAGAAAATAACATTTGATTAGTAGAGTATGCGCCCTTTAACATTTGTAACTGCTGCACATCTACGAGGAATACTCAAAATTAAATTATCAAGGGCTTCCTACTTACCTTACGTAATCAATCCCATAATATTGGTAACAAGATTCGTAGTTCTTGAATGCTTTTGGGAGGTGGATGGTGGCTACATACTGCTCTTTGCAGCATGTCCCAAACATGTTCAATAACATTTCGATCAGGAGATAACGCAGGTAAATGCAAATGAGTGATCTGTTCATCTGTCGGTTCCTCCAAGACTTGCAGCTCTATGTGGCCTTGCATTTATCATCTAAAAACTTGAACTCTGAACCAATGTCTGCGCTGCAATGTGTAACAATTCCTAAAACGGTACTTTCTTGCGGTCATGGTTTTCTCACAAACATAAAGCTGTGTTCTACGTTCTAGGCAAATACCACCCCTGATGCTCAGGGCTGAGCGGAACCTTTCTCAATGGACATTTTGAATGTACATTTGCTTCGTGTAGGTGATTTCTTTGGTTCTAGAACTTACATTCGCATTTGTAGTCTCCTGGAATTGAGATAAAACAATCCCGTCTATTGCTTGTTTTTCTTTTTTTGCCTTGCCCACATCTTCTAGCAAGTGTACCAGTTTCCCTAAACCTCGAATTGAGACGGCTAATTATGCTTTGTGAAACATTTAATATATCAGTAGCATCAACTTGTTTTAATCCAAATTGCAGCAAAGCAACCTCTGTACTCACAGTTTCCTTATCAAGAAAACGTTACTCCATTCTTGTCTTGTACTTGCAGATATTTGTAATCTCAAAAGGTCTTGCTTTCTGACGACAATTGGTATGGAAAACAATAATAAAGATTAGTGTCTTTGACAATATCAGCTCTTTTTGTTGATAAAATAGACACATTGAAATCTCTAAAAACCTTAGTCTCCGTTCTTTTTTTTAATATCCCTCAATTTTTTCCAGTAGTAGGTATCTGTGTATTTATTGAAGTTTCTTGCCTTCTATATGGGTATAGTAAACTCCTGGTTAGGTTTGGCTCTGTGTGAAAATGTATTATTAATTGTAGCTTCATGTTTGTTCAGTAGGGGTGGGAAGGTCCTTTTCTCAAGTTCTTCATGCAGCCTTTATAATTGGCAGGGTGGTTACCCTGACAAAGGACACTTGGTATTGTTCGATTTTTCTTTTTGTGAACACTTGATGCATCAGGAGCTGCGGTTACAAAAAGCTATATGTGACTGACACGTGATCAACACAGACTATTTTAAATAATACATTTTGTAACTTCATTACATATGTATACCGATATGGAAGAAAATACTGAACATATGCAAACCATCGTTCAAGAAAAACGAGCAAGTCCGGCAACTGGAAATTAATTTTTAACTTTTAACACTAGAATGACGAACTACTGTGAGTTAAGTATTTTTAATTAAAATAAAGATGGCATACAATTAAAAGTAAACTTAATACAAGATATATTTTACAACCTATCCCAAATTATAAAATTAATAATACATTATTATAAATCTGTATAAAGTCTATATTTGGAAGTCATTAAACAACAAACTGTAAATAAAGTATCATTGATAATGCATTGTCATATGTACAAGTTCCTCGTCTTAAAAAAATTGTTTTATAATTTCCATCAACTAAAATATCAGCCATTTTTCGCAATCTTCACGATTCAATTGCAATGATCCATATTATTACTAGTACGAAATGTTGATAACTGCCATCCTAAGAGACAACAAATCCTAATGTTTTATTTAAAAAAAAACCTTTTAAGAAATTACACAAAGCAATCGATTGACTTACTCGAAGTATATAAAAAAAAAAATTAAATTAGAACTTCATATATAATATTCCACTCGGTGAAAAAAATTAACAATACTGTATTATGTAACGAGCAATAAAACCAAAAAATATACTACAATTACGACATTAATTAGTGTCCAATTTCCACACATAAAAATAATGAGATCATTCAGTTTTCAGCCTCTTCACAGCCATTTCACTGCTTTGAGAATTGGAGTCTTCAGAGAAAGTAGTTACATGGGACGAGAAGTCTGTTGGCCCTTGTGAATCGCTCACAGTCGAAAAACCTACGGTTACAGAAATTGAAAGCTAGATACAGCGAAGCACCCTCAAACCTACACGTGTTGGAATCCTCCGTAACCATGCTGAAGCTGGAGTTGCTGGACTCGACAGTGGCGCTCTTGCGAGCCACGTTCTCCTTGTTAGACTCCTTGTGCTTGCTCTTCTTGTTCTCGCTGTTGGCGACGGGTACCCACTTATAGATCTTCATGGTGGTGTCGCCGATGGTCACCCACTTCTTCTCCCTGCAGTCAAACCGCTTGTAAATAAATCAGAAAAGTTAGAGCCGGCGTTTAGCGGTGTAATGGTGGCCAGTTGGGTGGACTTACCAGTGTCGGACCCGGTCCACGACCTGCATGATCTTCTTGATGTCATCTTTGGCTCTGCTGCGGGTCTCCGCTCGGAACGAACGAGACATATTTGCTTGAGTTGATTCAAAACCTAACGAAAGGGAGGTTTCACATCTGCATATTCCACAACTTCGCCATTGCCATTTAAACTTCAAGCGAGCAGGGGTGCCAACTTCTTGCAAAAATTCCACCTAAAAACTTACAGGAAACTGTTCTGCTCCTACATCGCCAACTTTGTTAAGATGTAAGTGGCTAATAGAGAAAGCTACTTACTACAATACACGGCCTCCTGGATTAGTGCGAGACTGACGTCTCTACGCGGCCCGCCGCATTTTTAGTTCAAGGCGTTTTTTATGGTTTGTAGAGGCGCTACAGTACGTTGCACTTGTGCCTTTGGTTGCATACGTCCACGGCCTCCTGGATTAATATTAATCTAGAAAGTCACGCCTACGTTACAGATAATTTATCAAAAACCCAACAGATGGCGCCAAAGTACGTTGGCCTCAGAATCACAAAAATTATGCAAATGTGGCGGGCCGCGTAGAGACGTCAGTCTCGCACTAATCCAGGAGGCCGTGCTACAATAAAAAGCGAAGAAAGACCGCTTATCTGGGCCACATTTACCGTAACAAGTATGATATCCTGAAACAGATAATCGAAGGAAAACGTGGTCCTGGCCACAGACAACATACATGGCTGAAAAATATACGCGACTGGACTGGTATGAACACATCATCTCTAATTCATACAACTCTACTCTACTCAATAAGTATGCCGAAATTGTCGCCAACCTTCATTGAATGGAGATGGCACCAGAAGAAGAACAAACAGAGGATACCTGCATCGCTTACACCTAAGGTCACTAGATTAAAACACTACCGCCACGCATTCCTCGCATGAGAAAATTGTGAGATAAAGATAACAAATACAAATTTCCCAAGTGCAATAGGGAAAACACTAGTTTTTGGGGAATTTCTTTTTGATGTAATGGCGCTTCTGTAAAGCCAGGAATGTGTTAGGTTATGTCCATATATGTATTATACATTTATTGCTAGCAGGGCCTGGGAACGGCCGAAAACATTACTGCGCACTATGATACAGAAGCTCAATTTTTTGGCCAAAAATATTTTTTTTCATAAAAACAAACCAACTACTTTAAAAAAAGGCTAATTCATCAAGACAATAAGTTTATATCTTTTTTTAAACTGTTGGCATAGGGGAGACTCCCCCCTCCCCGGGGAGATCCCCCCCCTTTACACAAGAGCGTATTCACACACAATTGTGCAAGAGCGCACACCAATCTAAAAATTCAAACATTTTATGTACAACAAATGTTGAGTAAATGAAACACTACTGGCGGATTTGAGGGGGTACTGGCGTAACTACCCTCCCCCCCCTCAGAATCCGAAAAATGTATGGAAAACGTTGGAGTCTTTAAAATAATCAAAATTCAATTCCTCGATATTTTCAGATTTTTCCAAGTTACTGTTTCGACAGATTTTAAAAGTGAAATGATTTCTGCAGGCAGTTTTTTTGTTTTTTTATTTTGATTTTTTGCAATGTATGCTGATGCTTTGTATTAAAGGATCGGACGTATCGAGTACTCTACAAAAGACATCATTTAAATTATTTATTCTGCTGGTTTTTCGTGCGTGGTGTAATTGTTCTTGTTTATAGATTTTGTTTGGAGATTCAGCCGCATCTTCTCCCAGGTATCCTACTGGTAGCATAGAATTTTCCAGAATTTGTTTTCGGTGAACAAGAACTTTGTGTATGGTGGCTGGCATTGGTAACCATGGGTATAATTTCATAAATAAGGTACCTGTTTCAAAACAATGTATTTCGAACATATGAACATCTATCTATTGGGAGCTGGCAGGCTAAGGCAATTAAAACTGTCCGAAATTTTAAAAATAATTCCAAAGATACATCAGTGATTTCTGACAATATGGCTGGTTTTCAAATGCTCGTCTCGCGGTGTTGCCATCATTTGTCGATAAATTCGTAATCAGCGACCTCTAAAACCCTTATACACTGATTTTAGTACAAATTGAACATAAATTATAAAAATCGTCCGCCATATTGGATCCGCCATTTCGTTTAAAAAAAAATAAAAGTAGCACCAAATCTTATTTCTACATAAATTATAGTTGTCCAAAGTTTTAATCAATCAAAGACGTGCAAGACTTGTTTCGAATTGATATACATACATACTTCAAAGCTTGTAACATCGAAAATATACCAAGAAGGCAGCTAAAGGCAAAAGAAAAATTGTTTTCCCAAAAATAGAAACTCTAGCAAAAATCGCGATGAAGAAACCACGGATGACTCTGGTTGAAATTTTTTTGTAGCCCAATATAGTTTAACCGTAATTTTTTTTTAATATTTCTTGTGCATTTTTGATTTTATTCCGTAAAAAATAAACTAATAACTAACTATAAGGCAATTTTTTCAATCCAAAATATTCTACTTACCTTTAGTTATGAGGTCCATTGTAAGAAAGTTTGGGTTTATTATTTCTTCTCGAGAAAATTAAGTGCAAACACAACAAAAAATATGTCGGATTAAAAAACAATTAGATCAACTGACAGGCAAAACCACCTTTGCCCATGGATATCTCTAACCTTACCTTGATTTTAAATAAATCAGATTATTTAAATGTGTTCGGGGATGTTCGCGCGCATATTTAAGTAGAATGTATTTAGGGACGCTGGTTGGTCTGTGGTCTGGTCTAAAGCACCTCTAAGGTACTATATTTATACGAGCAAGTTCGTCCGCCATTTTGAGTTACTGAAAGTGGCGGAAAATTCAAATTATAGTTACTTTCCAATTAGCATACGGTAACTCGGAAAAACAACGATCATATAATTTAATTTTATATTTTATTCATCTTAAAAATACTGGTTTTTAAACAAATAAAAAGAAAGCAGAAAAATCGGAACGCAAACACTGTTAACTAACACGCACGTCGTTCAAACTAGAGAACTTTAAAACTACCTTAGTTCAAACAACAGTGACGAGTGACAGAACTCAACAGAACTGACAGATACAGTTGACAGCACATAACAATACCTTACACACTGTACCTATATAGATTTAAATAACCACACGTGGATGAAAAGTATAATTAGTAATTAGCATCGTAATGGAATGCACCAAGATCTAAATCAGCGTGCAGCGTTTGTCTGGATCGAGCAGTGCGTACTCACGGTTTCCAGTTTTGCTTGGTTGACACACGACAGAACGCACGGTTACCGGTCAGCGTAGCCAACGGCTTCGCGCTAAAGTCCCTGTGACACAAAATCTAGTGGGATAAGCTTGCTTGGTTTATAAAGCACTCTAGAGTAGAGGTGAGTCGTTCACGAACGATTCGTTCAAAAAGAACGAATCAGTACACTGAACCGAACGAACCGATTCAGTCTTTGCAAAAGAATCGATTCTGTTCTGATCAGTGCAGTCTTTAGGCACGGGCCAGGCGGGCCCGGGCCCGGGGCCCCCAATTTTTTGGGGCCCCCGACAGGCGCATTGATCAACTAATAATTCTGTAATTCATTAAATATTTTGTAAAAAAATAAAAATTAAAGTTGTGTATTCATCTGATAAATTTAAAGTGGAAGTGTTTATCCCAATTATCGACTCATCGATAACTTAACTACAGCAGAGATCTGCTGCATATATCAAAGTAAACAATCGGTGTGGCTGTTTATCAACTAAGAACCATTAGTCCAAATGTGTTGCACGATAGCTGTAAAAAGTTTGCTGAATATTATCACCTTGCTATAAATGGAGAAGGATTAGAAACGGAATGTATTCATTTAGCGCTGTATTTAGGAACTAACGATGTATATAAAACTAAACAAATTGATAACTCGCTACTGTTTAACATTTTAAGAACTGATAAATTAGAAGAAACATTTTCTAACGTTGCGTTATCACTTAGAATTTTCATGTCATTATTCATCAATGATCACTAATTGCAGTGGAGAACGTTCATTTTCGAAGTTAAGCAGGATAAAAAACGAACTTTGCAGTACTGTGCTACAAGAGAGGCTAAACTCTTTTATCATTAATGTGCATAGAAAGCGACATATTGTTGAATTTAAATTTTGAAGATATAATACAGGACTTTGCCCATACCAAATCGAGAAAAAAATCTTTTATTATTGTGTAGCAATAATTATGACATATTTCTTAATTTTTAGGATTCTTATGTTCTATTGTGTTTATATACATTTTATTAGAATTTTAATTTCGTTTCAGTACATAGTTGTATAAAAATAAAAGCAGGTATATTAATAGCTATTTATGCAACAAGTGCTAAAAGTCAACGTTTATGCGCGAGACATGAAAATCATGAAACGAAGCCGAAGGCTGAGTTTCATAACATGTCTCGTGCATAAACGACTTTTAGCATGCGTTGCATACAATATTTTATCTACGACCTTAATTTTACCGTTATTAATCCATAATATCGATTTAACAAAGGTTTGCATCTACGACACTTCTAATTTATGTCATAATAAACAGTAGCCCATGCCGCGCGGGCGAATGTTTGCGAAGCCAGTACTGCAAGGTCAGTTACAGAATGTAATTATTAATACTCCACGTCTGACTGTATTTATTACATAACGCGTTAATTATTTCAAAAACACTTTACCTGTAAAGCAAGAAGTAACTAGAATAACTTTACAACTTCACTTCCAGTTCGAAATTGTAGTTTTGTAACCTCACTTCACTTTTAGCACATGGGTTAAAAGTAAACAGCTGATTTCTATAACCATGCTAAACTATAAAACATCACTTTTAGTGAAACAAGCTAGCGTTAAAAGGCCTACTTTTAGTAGTGGTCGTAGATAAAAATATATATTGTATTGTATTGAGTTACTTCCTTTCTAGAAGGGCCCCTTCATTACCTTGGGCCCGGGGCCTTAATCATATAAAAGACGGCACTGGTTCTGATTCACTTGCCAACCAACCGCCGACCGATTTCTGAACGAAACAACGTTTGCGCTCTTGACTTTAGCGAGTCTCGACCTAGCTTGCACTCTTGCTTGCGAAGTTCGAACTGAATCGAACGTCTAAGCCTGAACGCTGCGGTATCAACTCAAATATCGCGGAAACATAATCAAAAATTTGAAATTATGATGCAATAATACCACTACTTCGAAATTTTGCTAAATCCAATAGGAAAGGAATTAAGGACTACATGAATTCATAAATGTAAAAATTGCTGTTTGATGATATTTAATATATGAGTCAAAATAAAAAGTCGTGAACCAAACTAAACCGGCTATTGCGAAATAGAACCATTCGTTCAGGTAACAGTAAACGAGTCAACTCGACACTCGACTTTCGTGTCGGGCCAACTGATTCATTAACGAACGAATCAGTTCAAACGAACGACTCAAATGAATCGATTCACCAAAAACCACGGCCTCCTGGATTAGTACGTGACTGACGTCTCTACGCGGCCCGCCACATTTGCATAATTTTTGTGATTCTGAGGCCAACGTACAGTCGTGTGCAAATAAATCTGGGACAGTGTTTTTTCACATGCAGATTCGGTTAAGAATTTAAAGAATATTTCCATGGATTTCCTCTTATCAGAGAGAGTTACGGGTTTCAGTACCTGTTAAAGTTTAATGTAACTCTTTCTGATAGCAGGAAATCCATGCAGATATTCTTCAATTCTTAACTGAATCTGCATGTGAAAAAAACACTGTCCCAGATTTATTTGCACACGACTGTACTTTGACGCTATCTGTTGGGTTTTTGATAAATTACCTGTAACGTAGGCACGACTTTCTAGATTAATATTAATCCAGGAGGTCGTGGACGTATGCAACCAAAGGCACAAGCGCAACGTACTGTAGCGCCTCTACAAACTATAAAAAACGCCTTGAACTAAAAATGCGGCGGGCCGCGTAGAGACGTCAGTCTCGCACTAATCTAGGAGGCCGTGCCAAAAAGAATCGAACTTCCCACCTCTACTCTAGAGGGCTCTAGTCTGGTCAATGACGTAAGGTCACTATATCAATAAGGTACCGCCATTCCATTCCTCGCGTGAGAATGTGAGAAAATTGTGAGATAAGGATAACAAATACAAATTTCCCAAGTGCCATAGGAAAGACACTAGTTTTTGGGGATTTTCTTTTTGGTCTAATGGCACTTGTTAAGTGAGGAATCTGTTAGGTTATGTGTTTTTATCCCCAGTTGGAGAAAATTGTGCGACAAGGATAGATATAAAAAATCTGGTGTGATACACTCACACAACTTCCTTTTACAGTGATCTTATAATTAGTCAAAAATTTAATTTTCAATTTTTAAGCATTTGTCAAAAATTTTCAAAAATTACGAATTCTTCAAAAACGGTACAAAATAGAGCGTTAGTTGAAGAGACAAATTTTCTCTAAAATCTTAAGCAGAATTCAAAAATGTAATATACCGGGTGTTCTATTTAAAATAGGAGTTAATAAAAAAAATAGAAAAAAAACAAAAGAAACCCACTTTAGAAGTTTTCAACTGGAAAATCACCTATCTCACGTCAATGCACATTAAAAATGTAATAAAAATGTAAAGTTTGAAAAAAATCGTTAAAGCCGTTTTTAAAAAAATCGAAAAAAACTGAAAAATCACAAGAGTAAACACCTACTTCCGGTTATGCGATTTTCTTCAAAAGATTGCTGTCTCATCTAAATAGTACACAAAACTTATATATGAAGTTTCAACGCCATATCTCTTTTCGTTTTTGAGATATTCTGTTCACAGACAGACAAGACAGACACACAGACCAATGAAAAAAAATATGTTTTTTGGGATCAGGGGACTCTAAAACGTGAAGATTTGTTGAAAACTCAATTTCGAATTTTTGGGGTGAATCCAATACTTCCTTTATCGTAAAAGGAAGTAAAAATCACTAATGGCGGTACCTTATTGATATAGTGACCTTACAATGACGTCATGGATCGTGATGCACGCCAAAAGTTTTCCTGCGAAGAGTCAGTCGTGGAATTTGACCTAGACTGGCAATACACTTCAGTACTGCTAAATGTATAACACATATCACAGCCTGCCCTAATTGGTTTTTTTATTGATCTCTCTGTAGTATATGCAACTCGGAGAGAATGCTATTTTGCAAAATAACGCCTTTCTCTCCCCGTTGCATAATCTACTATTTCCAGCCTCACGTTCAAGCCCTTTCAATGCATTAAGATTGGGCCGACTGAACTCGAGACGCAAATTGTTGATGGGTGCTAAAGTAGTCCGCTATTATATATTCCTGCTATTATTATTGGGTATACGAGCGATAAAGTCAGAGCCATCTACTGTGTATTTATAGTAGTATGATAAAGTTAGGACCGCTCTATGCAGGTAGTTTTGCAAGGTGCTTGGTATTTAAAACAACCACGACCTGCTGAATTATTTAACAAACGTCACTGTATACGGCCTGGCCACGGTGTAAGATACAAAGTGAATCGACTGGACTTCTAGGCAGGCTAAATTTTGTCCTCATACACAAATATTTCGCTAGATGGCGGAAGTGCAAAAAAAGAGGCCAAAGCCAACTTGTAAACCATAATGGCGGCGTACAACAACGGCAAATAATAACGGGAAGTGAAATCATATTTCAAAAGTATTTGAACTCTTCGAAATGGAATCAGCCGAGTACATAATACAGAAATTTGTAACCATGTACAGGATATCGACGGTTTGGAGCAACAATTTGTGTTAATTTTTGGTGTCAGTGAGGTTAATTCTGAAGATACTAATGTTACATTAATTAAATTCTTTCAAGATACGCAAAATATCGAAGTTCCGCTTGTAGCGATCGATAGAAGGCATCGCCTAATAAAGGGAAGTAGACCTGGAGCTGCCAATCCCATAATTGTAAAATTCATCAATTACATCATGTATAGTCAATTTACTTGACATCTGCACTGTCAGTGTCAAATTTTAAAAAAATGTCTTGACTATACCTCAAAAATAATGTGTTTTCTATTAAGTTGGTATGACACGATACTAACGCCCGTATTCATAGTCGTTCGCCAGCGGATCGCCGGCGACTCGCCAGAGTTTCGTTATGAACAGTATGTTGGCGGCACTGTACGTCTATGTCAAATTCGAGGTTAGCAGGTTAGATTTTGTGTCAGTTTCTGTCAAAACTGACTGAAAACCTAACCTGATCACCTCGAATTTGACATAGACGTACAGTGCCGCCAACATACTATTCACAACGAAACTCCGGCGAGTCGCCGGCGATCCGCTGGCGAACGACTATGAATACGGGTGTAAATTTATGCGAAAATCGTACGACACTCATTAATGGCCAATAGAAAAATTAGTTCACGAGCCGTAACCAAGACAATAAAAAAATTTCTTGGAAATTTTTTGTAGGTAGACCAACCTAACTGTGAGGGTTTGTGGTGTTACGATTTTCTTACCGAATCTGCATTCGAGCATTAATTCATATCCGGAAATTATTTTCGTGCATTCCAACAACGTCCTAATTTGCCCTCGCGTCCCGCTCGGGCAAATTAATACGACGTTGTTGGACCGCACTCAAAAAAATTTCCGGAAAGAATTAATGCTCTTATGAGATTATATGTGAAAATTTACCAGTAAATTTTTTCATAAATTATTTTTCATATTTCATATGAAGTTTCAACGCCTTACCTCGTTCCGTTTTTGAGATATTCTGTTCACAGACACACAAACAGACAGACACACAGACAGACAGACACACAGAGAGACAGACATACAGACAGACAGACAGACCAATGAAAAAAATATGTTTTTTTTGGGATCAGAAGACTCTAAAACGTGAAGATCTGTTGAAAACTCAATTTCGAATTTTTGGGGTGAATCCAATACTTCCTTTATTGTAAAAGGAAGTAAAAATTGGGCGATTAGCGGGAATTAGTAAGTTGAGTTGAATTTTATTTTATCATGGGCGACAGTGAAGATTTATATTTGTTATGTTATGTCGCAGAACAATACGGTTATGTCGTGTTAACCTTGTTTGTGGTCAACATTCACTTAAAACTAGGGTCCCTAGACTTTTTTGTACGTTTTTGTGATATATTTGCATCACATTGCACCGGGGCGGCAAAAAGCGTAAAAGAGATCTCTATGACTACCTTTGGCTGTAGTTCCGAAAAGAACTCACCCCCAATTTCAAATTTTAGTTTTGTTCGAAAGTTTCGAGTGGGTAATTACCCACACGGATATTTTCGAGTGGGTAGTACTACCCATTCTACCCACGTCAACCGCCGGCCCTGTCAGTTTATTAGGTGTTCTGGAAGGATAAGGTGCTAAACCTGGAGAATAGTTTTTCAATTTGTTGCTGGGAATGCATGCTGCTTGCGACAGTTTTTGAACTTTCTTTTTCTTATTATAAATTACAATAATCTTGTTTCGTTCTACTGCAATTTATTTAATTGTTAATCGGTACCTACTAAATTTTGATACGTGTGCTAAATGAGCTTTTTGTATGGTCATATTAATGTAAGATTTTGATGAGATAATTTTCTTAATTTTAGGTTTCTGGTTGTACTGCATGATTTTGATATTGTTGCTGTGACGGAGACATGACTTAAACAGCTTTTTTGATTCTAGAAAACTACCGGTTACGGTAACCTATCTACATTTTCGTAATTTGAATTATCAATAATTTAATGAGTACAGTCGGTTTTTTGAGTACTATTTTCGATATTCATGACAAACTAAAAATTACATTTTCTAGTAAACAATTTAGTTACTTTATTCAATTTGCATGCTCCTATCACTATAGTTAAAATTACAGGTAGACATATCCCATGGATTACAGAAAATGTCACATTTATGATGTCAGAAAGGGATAAAGCTCTTTGAACAGCAAGTGTACAAAAGCTCTTGGTCACTGGGACTACTATAAAAGTTGGCGTAACTGAACTACTGTAACGATATGTAGGGAAAGAAAAGCGTCTCTGAATAGTAAGTTTCGTGGAAATGATTCTAAATTAATGTGGAAGGAGCTTAAAGCAGTTAGATCTAAATCCAAATGTTATTAATGATTAGTTTTTTAATGGTATTCCAAAATTAGACCCCTCTAATGATAACTTAATTTATTATTATTACAATAAGATTCGAAAGTTAGTAGCGAAAGAGAGTGGTTGTGCTGAAATGTTGTTCCTGTTTGATTGCAAATATTCAGTTTTTGAATTTACAACCATGTCTGGTGCCACCTGTTTAAAGTGTATGCAAGAGGTCAAAGATAGACAACCAATCTGCTGTGATACTTGCAAAAGGTATGTACATACCACCTGTACCGAGTTATCTCGAATTGAAGTGCAATGCTTGCAAGCAAATACCCGAAGTATTTTGTTCTTTTGCAAAGATTGTAAATTAAAAAGCAATCAAATTGTTGCCCTCAGCGAAGCAGTTGTTCGTTTGGAAAAATAAGTTAAACAATTAAAACTAAAAATCGAAGAGACGTCTGCAACGGCAGCTACAAAACACCTGACTGATAACGAAGATATATTTAATGAGGTTTTTGAAAGACAGCGCAGAGCTAATAACGTAGTTATTTATAATATCCCTGAATCTAATTCTGAGTCGGCAATCACTCGCATGCAGGATGATAAAGTTGTTATACAAAATCTCTTTAAAAATATTGTAGGCATAAATGCTAATGATGCCCGTGTTATGCGATTAGGCCGAGGTGCATTACAAGGAGGGAAGTCGCGTCCCGTGAAAGTAACTTTTTCGACACCAAATGATGCTTTGACGGTTCTAAAAAATAAAAACAAAATTGACAATAAAAATGGATACCGACTATTTAGCGACCAAACACCGCTACAACGCAATTTTATGATGAACTTGAAAAAGGAACTGCAGCAACGCACGGAAAGCGGTGAAAACAATCTATGCATAAAATATATTCGGGGCGTTCCTCGCATTATCCAGAATACTCAGCCAAAACACCAGAATCTGTAATTACTAAAGATCATAAATGTCTTCGCATATGCCATATCAACATCAGATCTCTAAATTCGTGTTTTGAAGATTTTTCTGATTACGTAAATGAACAAAACTTTCAACTTATAGCGTTATCTGAAACTTGGCTTTCTCCTGACATGTCTAACGATTTATTCGGTTTACCTAATTATTCTATGTTTCGTCAAGATAGACCTTTTAGAGGTGGAGGCGTTTGTTGGTATCTTCGTAGTGATTTGAAGGGCAAGTTGATTGACACCTCGTGCTTCCTGGAATCTCAACTGGAACAGCTCTGGATTAATGTTACAATTGATGGCGAAAAAATCGGCTTCGGCGTAATATACAGACCTCCAGACGGCAATATTTCAACATTGGATGAACTTGAATCTACCTTATGTCATATAAATTCAGGAGTAGATAAAGTTGTTATGGTAGGCGATCTCAACATTGATATGTATAAAAAAGATTCTCGGCTTTGTAAGCACCTTATGAATATTTTGGAAATATACAATTTGTTACGAAAATTGAAAGACGAATACACCAATAATGGACTTGAAATAAATTTTAACAAAACAGAATATTTGTCAACCACACAAGAAATGATAACGTTTCTTGAAATTGATGAGCACACACGAATAAAGGGAAGCAATAAATTCAAATATCTTGGCTTCACAATATCAAAAAGCACCACAACGGAAGAAGAAATAAAAAACAGACTGGGCCAGACTAGATCATGCATACGGCAATTAAACTCGATCCTGTGGGACCGACACATCACCAAAACCACAAAAAGAAAAATATATAATACTATGATACGAAGCATTATGACGTACGGAGCTGAAAACTGGATAATAAATAAAAGAAATAAAAGTAAAATTACAGCGACGGAGATGCAATTTTGGCGAAGATGTTGTGGACTTACTAGATTGGACCGAGTTTCAAATGCGGAGATTCTAAGAAGAATGGAAGTAGAGAAGAGTACCCTGGAACACATAGAAGAAAAACGTCTGATTTGGTATGGCCATGTTAGGAGAACAAATGCGAATAGATGGATTCACAAAATTACCGACTGGAGCCCAGTAGGGAGGAAGAAGAGAGGTCGACCCAGAAAGTCATGGACAGACGAAGTACACGAGGCCATGGAGAGAAGAGGTTTGACGGAGGGAGAGTGGGGGGACAGAGAGGACTGGAGGAATCGGTTGAGAGACGGAAGGCAGCGTCAGCTGTAAAATCCTACACACATATATATATACAAATTGTAGATAAACCCACGACAGTCACAGATACGACATGTACTCTTCTGGATATTATCTATATCAGCAAGAATGTAAATGTTGGAGAATGTGGCACAGCCGATTTACTCAACGTGACCGACCAAAGACTTACCCACTGTACGATAAAATGCTCAACAAATAAGAACATTTCACTTAAACTGACTTATAGGGACTTTAATCAATTTGATTTTAATTTATTCGCTAGAGATGCTGCTGCAATCAACTGGGATTTTGTATATACTTTAGAAGATGTAAATGATAAACTTTTGTTTCTGAATAATACTGTCATCTCTCTATTTGATGTACATGCACCCCTGAAAACTGTAACAGCGAAAAAACCTGGTCGACCTTATATCACCCCTACTATTAGAGAAATGCCACGTTTAAAAGATAAAGCCTACAAAAAATTTCTCCATACTAAAACAGACAAGGATTACATATTCTATAAGAATATTAGGAACTATCTAACATCAGCTATTAGAAGGGAGAAGAAAGCCTATATTCAGTTTGAGCTCAATAATAATAGAGATAACCCGAAGAAATTGTGGAGCAGTCTAATTAGAAAGTTCAACATACACCAAACTAATAAACCATATATTCCGTTACACCGCTCCGAGCCTAACTCCATCAATGATTATTTTCTCAATTCATTAAGTACGCCCAGCGTTGATAACAATTTAGTGATGTTTTATAAAAACAATGTGAAGTGCGATATTAAATTTAATTACAATCAAGTAGAGGAAGCTGAAGTATTGAGTATCGTTGAAAATCTGAAGTCCAATGCTGAAGGAAGGGATGGAATTAACTTAAAGTTATTGAAATTGGTCATACCTTACTGTAAAAACGCGCTAACGCATATAATAAACAGTTCTCTCCTACAGTCGGTCGTACCTGATGTGTGGAAAATGTCAACTATAATACCTACTCCAAAAGTGGCTAATCCGTGTAGTGTAAGTGAACTTCGACCAATAAGTATACTTCCTACAATGTCGAAAGTAGTGGAAAAGATTGTTTTTAAACAGCTATCGCAATATGCCAGTAAACATATTTTACCACCTATCCAATCTGGATTTAGAAGTCCTTATAGTACTTCTACAGCTTTACTGAATATATCTAGCGACATTGCTCAAGCTATAGATGAAGCCAAAGTCACAATATTAGTTCTATTAGATTATAGTAAAGCGTTTGATGTAATAAATCACAAATTATTGCTGGCAAAACTGCATTACTATGGGCTATCCGATACTGTGATAAACTGGTTTGATAGTTATTTATCTAACAGAACACAAGCTGTCAAGGTACACGGGCAACGATCAGAAGATATGATCATAGCTAAGGGAGTTCCTCAGGGGAGCATTCTTGGACCTCTCTTGTTCACCATATTCACTTCAGATCTGCCAGAAGTAGTAACTCCTGATTGTCTTCTACATATGTACGCAGACGATACGCAAATGTATAAATCGTGATGCTTTAAACATCAACCTTAAAAATATTATGGAGTGGTCTAATGCAAACGGGCTAAAAATAAATGCTTCAAAAACAATTGCCATGTGTTTAGGTCTAAGTAGTGTACGTGAGCGCGCCTGTCAGTTTCGTATAAAAAGTATAGAATTAAATGGTACAGTCATTAATTTTTCAGATGCAGCAAAGAATTTAGGTGTTTATTTTGATAGCAACATGACTTTTGAATTGCATGTTACCAAATTGTTAAGCGCAGCTTATGCTAAGGTTAAGTCTATATATAAGTTTAAGCAAATATTATCTTGTGAGGTCAAATGGACGCTTTGTAATAGTATAATTTTAAGCAATCTTAACTACTGTAGCACAGTTTACTATAGCTTTCTTACAAAAAAGTTTAAACTTAAGATGCAAATGTTACAGAACTGCTGTTTAAGATTTTCATTTAATATTAGTTACCGGGAACATGTTACTCCGTATTATACTCAAAGAAAGTTGTTGAAAATGCAAAATATCTTCTGTGTTCAGTATGTTATGTTTATCTATAATTTAGTTACAAATAGCGAACCGACATATTTGTACAATAGATTACGTAAAAGATCGGATATACATAGCATAAACATAAGATTTAAATGTAAATATCAAATACCTGCGCACAGAACTACTAAATGGCACCAAAATTGTTAAACGATTTTTCTAACATCTTAAGCACTGGTAATTTTCAAACTGTCAAAAGTAATTTAAAAAAATATTTCATTCAAACTGTTGATGTAACTTAAAACTATTCTCTATAGTAGTAATTGTATGTATAGGGTGAGTGGAAGATCAGTCTTGGCTGAACCCATTCCTTTTGTGTATGCTTTTTGTATTGCACAATAAATTTTGTATTATTATTATTATTATTATTATAATCACAACTTATCTATTAAGTCTGTTTTAAATTTTGAATGGTAGATGACATTACTGTACAGAAAATAATATCCGATCAATTCGCAATTGGCCGGTGTAGATGGTTTCAGCATGCTTATGACAGATTTATGTGTACCTTATTTACTTCCTTATATAATCTCTGAAACGTCTATGTGGCACTTTAATAATCATCTTATTTTTAGGGCTATTTTCCCACACTACAAAATAAAAAATATTAAAACATGGAACGTTTCGGAAGACAAATCTACTTCCGTTATCAACATTAACTAATTAAATTAAAAATCAACAAGAAGAACTTCGCTTATTTTATTTTGGATCTAGTAGAACACAACTAATCTCGACGTTATTTATTGGGGAAGTTCGGTGTTCTACTACCTGTGCACATGGCACGAAATGGATCTGTTAACTGATCCACGAAATAAATCTGTTAACTGGCCATCTCGTTCGTGAGATTTGACGCCATTAGATTATTTTCTTTAGGGATAGGTAAAGTCGCATGCCTATCCGATAAACCGGAAACACTTGGAAGCCAACATTCAACGCGTTATTGCCGAAATACAGCCTGATTTACTGCGAAGAGTGTGTGAAAATTGAACCTCCAGATTACGCCATGTACGCGCCAGCCGCGGCGGTCACATGCCCGAAAGCGTGCAAATAGACACATTAAAGTCAGTAAATTTTGTGAAATGATGATTATCAGTATAGGCAGTTTTAATTCCATTATTAATACTCTTATTATCACAAAGGTCATGTCTTTGGTGCATTAAAACGATCGCTAAAGAGACAGCGACTCACTTTGAAAGCAAAAATGCAGATTGACCTTGAAGAATGATTTCCTTAACAGCTGCAAGAATTTTACCAGCAGAGAATTTATAGATTCGTACAACAATGGTATTTATGCTGTAATGTTAATAAAGATATTTTTTTAAAATAGAGTTGATAAAAATTATGCTGCAGTCTCCAAACGTGTTTATATTGAACAATCCTCGTACTTATCTGAGGAAATTCTTGCAATAACAAAATTCTAGTGAAAATGTAACATTCGTGTACCTGGACGAAACCTGGATTTATCCAAATGGATCCAGCGTGCGACAATAGGTACTCGATTCTGAAATTAAAAGTAATCGTCTAAAATTAAATCTGAGGTAAAAGTTTAGTATACTGTCCGGTAAATTGCACATGTGCAGAAATGTAACAGTGAACATAAAAATGTAACGTTGAAGATACTCTCTTCTCTCTAAAAAAAAATCATCAAGACCTAACAACTAACCTAAACCGCAAACTTGAACCGCCGAGAGTGCAACAACATTGGTTTAACATTGCGAGACGATAGCGGTATATGAAATAATAAACATATACAAACCCCCATCAGTTCAATGGTTAACCAACGTCATACGAGCAATTCCTCACCCTGCTCTATATGCTGGCGATTTTAACAGCCACCACGTTCAGTGGAGATATAACAAAAACGATGGAAACGGCAGAAACTCACAACATGTTTCTTGTGTTTAACGCAAAAGATAAACGCACTTTTAAGTTCGCAAGATGGAACACCGAAACTAACCCTGATCTGAGCTACGTAACTACTGATGATAACGGAAACCACCTCCCAACGACTCGCTACGTATTAAACAAGTTTCTACATGGCCAACACCGCCTTGTCCTTCTTGAAATCGGAATACAAATCCCACTTGTTAACTTCATACCACTGCCCCGTTGGAACCTTAGCAAAGCAAAATGGGACGCATTTAAATCTGATTTGGATGTCAACATAAGATAGATACCACCCCGTGCTGACAATTATCACAGATTTCAAAATTTAGTAATTGAAACAGCTAAAAGACACACACCAAGAGGACTGAGGAAAGAGTACATCCCGGGCTGGAATGAAACCAGCGATCAATTGTACAAAAGCTTGCTAGAAAACGGCAGGAGTGAAGTAGCAGATGAACTACTGCAAAGCCTCAACGAAAACAGAAGAGCCAAATTGGTCGACACCGTCCAGAATATGGACTTTAAACGCTCTAGTCGATAAGCATGGAACTTACATAAAAAGCTGGAAGGCAGTGCACATGCCTCCGCAAACAAGACAGAGATAACGCCTAACCAGATCGTAAATCAGATAGTGAACACGTCCCGATCAACCGTAGATAAAACTTACTCTAAAAAGATTGGAAAAGAACTAGCAGAACTCAAAAGACAGTACACTAAAGACAATAATGTATCAAGACCGTTTTCCATAGATGAAGTCACCGAGGCTCTGTCATTAGTAAAAACTGGAAAAGCTCCCGGAACTGACGAGATATATGCAGAATTTTTTAAGTATGCAGGACAACGAACCAAAAAATGGCTAGCTGAGTTCTACTCTGATATCTTACAAAGAAACCTCCCTCGAGAGTTTAAAAGATCTAAGATTATGGCAGTTCTAAAACCTGGAAAATCACCCGATCGCCCCGAAAACTATAGACCCATAGCTTTGTTAAGTGCTTCGTATAAACTCCTGGAACGGCTAATCCACAACAGAGTCAGTGACTGTGTCTAGGAGCAAGTCCCAATAGCACAAGCTGGTTTTAGACCCAACCGAAGCTGCACCGACCAAGTGCTAGCCCTAACCGCTCACATCGAGGCCGGATTTGAAAAAAAACTTAAAACTGGAGCGGTCTTTATAGACTTA
This sequence comes from Agriotes lineatus, assembly GCA_940337035.1. Lineage (NCBI taxonomy): Eukaryota > Metazoa > Arthropoda > Insecta > Coleoptera > Elateridae > Agriotes > Agriotes lineatus. The sequence continues at coordinate 278,190 of CALNHX010000814.1, forward strand.
ACAGCCGCACATGACACAGTACTAGGCAATAAGAAAGGCGACACCAGAATGCTAAATAATGGTCTCTCGCAGGGATCGGTTCTGGCCCCACTCCTCTTAAATCTGTATATTGCAGACATACCACCTATCATCTCTAGACAATTTGCATATGCTGACGACCTGGCTATAAGTGTACAACACACTAGCATAGCTGCCATAGAGGATACCTTAAGTCAAGACATGAAAACAATATATCAATACTTTCGACAATGGAGACTAACACTAAGCACTACTAAAACAGAAACAAGCTGCTTCCATCTAAACATTAAATTCGTAAAACATACTTTGAAGGTGACTCTAAACGAAGACACACTCCCATTCAACCCAAACCCAAAGTACCTGGAAGTTACTCTGGACATGACCCTGTCATATAACAAGCATTTAAGTAATACTGCTGTCAAACTAAAAACACGGAACAATATTTTACATAAACTTGCTGGTACATCTTGGGGAGCTTCCGGAACAACCCTACGGATCACGGCGCTTGGATTGGTATATTCCGTTGCTGAATACTGCTCCGCGGTTTGGTTAAACAGCCCCCACACCAGAAAAGTTGATACAGTTCTAAATCAAACAATGCGTAAGATATCAGGAACGCTAAGGTGCACTCCCACTTATTGGCTACTAACCTTAAGCCACATAGCACCGCCTAGAATCCGTCGAAATAAATTGCTCCTACACGAATACACAAGAATTAACGGTAATCCTGATCTCCCAATACACAATGATATGAACAGCACTCAGTTCCACCGTCTCAAATCTAGACTACCAGCTGTAAAAACTGCGAATATTCTCCTAGAAACTGCCTATAACTGGGAGATATTATGGGAAAACGAGTGGAACTTGCTTGCTCCACACGAATGGCAACCCCTCCTGGATACAAGACAGCCACCCCATGGCTTCAACCTGCCACGCCAAACCTGGGCTACGCTTAACAGAATCTGAACAAACCATGGAAGGTGTGCAGACTCCTATCACAAGTGGGGCTTAATTCCAACACCAGAGTGTGACTGCGATGTAGAGAGACAAACGGTTCAGCACATCGCATTCGAATGCAGACGAAGAGCCTTCACTGGCACTAGAGAGATATTCTCAATGCTACACCAGACGCTATTGACTGGATAAACAACCTGGACATTCAACTTTAAACTATAATTACCTTTAGTATCCTATGTTTTGTGTAAAACTGCATAACTATTATATCATCTTTACATAAAATTTTATATATTTTATTATTATTGAAATGTATATCTGTTATAATTATCTGTGTGTGTAGCCAATACGCTAAATAAAAATAAATATGAATGTATGAATTCGGTAAAGAATTCAGGAGTGATTTGTGACGGTGTACTGTCGAAATAGAGCAGTTCAGTTACAATCATGGCAGATCATCAGAATAACGGTCTCGCGGTATAGCGACTCAGTTGTTCGGCGATATTTATGAATGTATGACAATCATGGCAGATCATCAGAGTAGTGTACCTAGAGGGATTCTGCCTCACTTCGATTGGTTTGAAACGTGGCTACGTGTCACGTGGCGAGGTCATTGACCTGTGGTTTGAAACTTGGCTAGGTCTAGCCGGGGGTCACAGGCCTAGCCGGGGTCCGGTTCCTACGATGAATTTTGCCTACGCTTATCAAAAAATATTTCTCAGGCTCAACAGGATGTGAGTCATCGTCTGGGAATGCAAAACTAGTTGAGACTTGTAGATGCAGAATGTCTACTAACAATGGCGTCCTTTGTTTGAGAAATCTGCACGATTGCAAAAAATAATTGTACAATGAAGCCATTGTTGTCTGGACTAATTTTTGCTGACCTTTATACCAGATAAACCGGATGTTATTGTCTGGAGATTAAAATGTGCAAAGCTGTTAAAAATTGAACAATGGAACCCATTGTTTGAGAAAAATTTACACAACTGCTAAATTGAATGGAGCCTTTGTTTGGAAATTAAACTTGTTTGGGGCTCTAGGTGAGACACACGAGTGACTGGGATCTGGTAGTTGATAGTCTCTCGCATATTTTTATAGTTATTAACAGTCAGTTAGTAAACAATATTTAACATAATACAAAAATGTTGGAGTCTTAGAGACATTTAGAAAAATCCTCAACATTGTTTGTAAGCAAAGTAAATATTACGTGTTTTTTTCCCGTACTTTATTAAATACACAGTTTCGAAATTGAGCCGATAGTTATTTATTTCGCTTTTTGCTGTTGAATTTATGTACAGAAGACAGCATCCCTCACTTTAGCAATTAGCAAGTTCCTAAAGAAATATTATTATGCTGTAGAGATTTACAGGCTACAGTTCGGAGTGTAAACTGAGTTAAAAATTTAGGATTTTTCTATACAGCTATTAGCAACAGTACCATTTAATTGCATATTGTTTTCTTTTACGTAAGACCCAAATTTTAGATTCGATTGTTTTAATATAGGCTCGAAAGCACTGCTGACAGACAGACAGACAGGCAGATAACTTGTAATGCAACTGCCAAACCGGGCCCTGTCAAATATCGAACAACAATATATATTAGTAAAAAATACCCTTTAATTAGCAGGTTAAAAGTTTGATGTAGTTTTAGCCAATCTTATACACATATATCATTCCAGCACTAAAAAATGGTAGGAAGTGGAGTCTTAAACAGCAGAATTTTATAATACAAAAGAGAGCGATAAAAGAACCGTGAGGGATCATATTTAACCACTCAGCATTTTTCAGTTTATCTGATTCGGCAACTTCCGCATATCAATCTCGTAAAAACAGACACCTTCTTTGTTCTTGTGTTAGCACCTTGGCTTTAAGAATGTTATGGTTTATTTACATCTTCTGTTAGCTGCCTTAGTTTTAAGAACGTTATGTAAATGAATATTTTATAGAATTTGGAAAACCAAAGAAAATATTAACAGATAATACAACTTATTTTAAAAACGCGAGGTTTATAAATACAACAATACAGCACGCCATAAAAGTTGGTTTTTTGCAGTATAAGACATCTGCAAGCCAATCCGGTAGAGAGATATTTAAGAGGGGTGATAAAATACTTAAAGATTTTAAATTTGGAAAAATCTAAGAAAATATTAGCAGATAATACATTTGAAAAATCTGCACGGCTAATATATATATGTATAAGCACTACAGGCCTTAAAGGCCTAGGGCTCTGCACGGCTAATACTCAAGATTATTACAATTACATGCTAAAGACTGCAGACAAAAGGTAAGATTATAATCAAAAATTTTAAAATAAAGCCCTGAAAATAAGAACTAAATAAAATAAAACCAAATAAAAGCTATTAGGCCACAACAATATATTAGTAAAAAAATACTCTAATTAATAAGGATGCTATACACGATACCCAACGGTGGGGGACAGTTCATTTTTACCGGATAAAAAACTTATATAGATTGCTTAGAAATCAGGTCCGGATACCTGTTTAATGGAAACATTTTCTTGAATTTCTAATCGAATCTAAAATTTGGGTCTTACGTAAAAATCTATAAGTCGTTAGGTTGACTGTGTCAAGTTTCCATGAAAAAACTAAAGCTTCTACAGGCCAGATTCTTGGATCAAGTAAATAATACAGCAAGGCATAAAACTTGGTTTTGCAGTATAAGACATCCGCAAGCCAATCCTAAACTGGTAGTTTTAAATAGCAGAATTTTATAATACAAAACGGAGCGATGAAAGAGTCTTCTGTTGATCATATTTTTTTAGCCACCCAGCATCTTTCAGTTTTTATAAGTTATCCTATCATCTCCTTTGTTGCAGGTGTTAATAGAGGCTATATTTGCGTGTCGCCAGATGTCAGACCTGTCAAGACTTGTGGATGTGAGCGTCTGGGAATGTGCAAGGTTGCTAAAAATCAACCGGATGTCTGAGGTTTCTGCGTAGGTCTGCGCGGGGGTCTCTGCACACTTGCGCTGGGGTTTTTGCACAGTTTTGGCGAGAAATTTAAATTCTGCGCAGGTTTGGCAGGAAATTCATATTCTGCCTAGGTTTCGGTGGTAAATTCAAATTCTGCGCAGGTTTGG